>PVJA010039453.1:0-19145 GCA_004027025.1 Myocastor coypus | reverse complement strand
TCCTTCTTCTTCTTCTTCTTCTTCTTCTTCTTCTTCTTCTTCTTCTTCTTCTTCTTCTTCTTCTTCTTCTTCTTCTTCTTCTTCACTACATAGATCAGACTTATGGTGATTTTCCTGTTTTCAGACTCTCAAACATGATATTATAGGTGCGCCACCACGCTCAATCTCAATAGCCCTCTCAGAATGCCTTAAAAGTGGAGCTGGCCCTGGCACCCAGAGGATCAAACATCTGCTACTATACTCTTACTAAGCAAGTGCTTTAGTCATGAGCCATCTAACATGTCCTATCCTATTTTATAATTGGTCGGAATAATTTAATTTGGGGTATTGAGTTAATATTCTGCTGCATTTCTGAATTGTATTAAAAATTTCAGGAGACTTTTGAAGTATTTTTTGGTTCTTCTATGTAGAGGATAATGTTATCTCAAACTGGAAAATAATATTTTATTGAGAAGGACATGTAAAGGAAGTAGGTTGAAGATTTTATTTTCTTTTATATTTATTTATTTATTTATTTATTTATTTATTTATTATGCATTTAGGACAGGGGGTACAGCGTGTACAGGGTACCAGTATGTAGATCAGACTTCTAATGATCCTCTTGTTTTCTGCCTCCCTAAATGCTGGGATTGCATATGCCCACCATCACACCCAGTCTCAATGGACATCTCAGTGTGCCTTGAAGGCAGGGCCAGCATGACACACTGGAAATTGAAACCTGGCCATCGCGCTCTGCTGAAACAGGCGTTTTCATTGACTGAGCTAGTAGGCCATCCCTAAAAGTTGAGGATTTTTTTTTTTAAAGCTGGCTCAGGCTGCCATAAAGGTGGGCCTGGTGATTGAATGGCCATCCCCTGTGCCTGACTGGGATTGCCCATGCAAGTGATTAAATCCCTGAGCTAACCCAAAATCCCTCCTAAACATTTTAGTATCAGAAAAGTAAACTTCAACCTAAAACTAATCAAAAGAGGTAAAGAAGTCACTGCACACTAGTCAAGGGAAAAATCTAACAACAAGCAAAATACTACCACACAAAATGTATTTAAAAATTGAAAATTCATCTGAAATAAATTATTCCAGATTTACAATCTGACCATAGTGCATAAAAATAGATATCAGCTAGATAAGATACTGTACAAAATTTATAAACACCTAGAAATTTAATAACATACTCATGAACATCCACTGGAACAGAACAATAAAGATCAAGGAACAACTGAAAGGATTTCTGGAATGAAAAAAGAAATACCAGCATAACACATACAGGATCCAAAGAGGCAGTCCTAAGAGAAAATTTTACTGCATAAATGACAATAGAAAACAAGTTCTTGGAAATAATCTCATGATCATCAGATATTGGAAAAATAACGTCAATTCAAAACCAAATCAAATTTAAGAAGGGAAATAATGAAAATCCGAGTTCAAATTAATGAAAGAGAGATGTTAAATCTGTACAAAGAATCATCAAGTAGAAAAGTTGTTTCTTCAAAAGAGTAAATAAAAAAATAAGTCATTAGCCAATCTTACCAACAGGAAAACCAAAAATGACTGACATTAATGCATTCAGAAATTGAAAAGGAAAAAGCAAAAGGAGCACTATGGAAATTTAGAAGGCGAACATGTAGAAATGTTTTAGTTCACAGTGTTTTTGTTTGCAAATAATTCAGTTTACAAACAAAAGGATCTGATAAAAATTTGTTTTGGCATACAAGCTCTGCATTGAGTGATAATCATGATCTGTAGTATCCCTCCCACATGAACATGAATGTGGCCATCTTCTCTAGGAAGGAATTAATTTCATGAACCAAGCTATGACTCTAATTACTAAGTACAGTAAAATAATTCATTCTAACGAGTAAGAAAAAGTTGAAGCAAAAAGCAGATTCTTGTTATCACATGAATTACCAAACCTAAACCAAGAATATATAAAAGTTCTAAAACTTCAAAACAAACAAAAACAAACTCTACTTAGAAAAACCTAGTTTTTCACGGGTTCACTGCTGAATTCTTCAAGAACTTTAAGGGCATTGCAACACCAATAGTTCTCAAACTCTTCAGTAAAATTGAAAGCAATAAATTACTTCCAAATTCATTTCTAGAACTAAGTATCCCTCGGATCTCCAAACCAGAAAAACACTCAACCAGCAAAGAAAAGTACAGGGCAGTCTTATTAATGAACATGGGTGCCAAAATCCTTAATAAGATACTGGCAAATACATTACAATAAATCACCATACATCATGACCAAATAGATGTCTCTCAGAGTTTCAAAAATGATCAATATATGTAAATAAATAAATGTAAACCAAAAGCATGCACAGAAATGGCATAATCATATCAATTGATGCAAAAACAACAATAAAACACCCACATTTGACTAGATTGAACAACCTCTCATAATAAAAGTTCTGAAGACAATAAGTATGGAAGGACATAGCATGAATCTAATACAATACATTTATGATAAACCAATGATCAACATCATATTAAATAGGAAATCTGAAATTGTTTCTTCTAAAATCATGAACGAGCCAAGGGTGCCTACTGTTTGTCACTATTTTTATTTAGCATAGCTCTTGAAACATTAACCAGAGGAACTGAGTAAGAGAAAAAGAAAATTATAGATGTATGTGTTGGAAAGACAGCATTTCTAAGGCCAAATACTTACTGGCAATGGATTCTCCCTTTAAGAATTAGGGAGAGCACTCCTTACACTTGGGATTTTCGTAGTGAGATCTTTGCCTGTGCTGCCTCACTCATTAGGCATGTCTGCTGGGATGGGAGTACTTCATTCCAGGGCTAGAGTACATGCTGAGGACAACTCCATTGGAGATATGCCTGATCAGCCTGCTGCATTGTAGGGGGACGAAATTGTCTTGGGACACATCAAAGCCAGGCTTTTAGAGAAAAGAGTTTATTATGGCAAGATTTTTCTCAAAGAAGCCCTCAGGAATCCAATCTCTTGGCAGAATAGAGTATCTCTGGCCAGGATTTGAAAGAGTTCTCTCATCTGGAACTCTGAAAATATAGTGCTTCTGGATAGAGCTCCTCTCCTGGTCTACTGGGATGAGGCTCCTAGTTAATCTGCAAGATAAATACACCAGCATGGCTTCCTTCTGTCTCTACCTTTGGGTGAAGGTTACTTTCTGCATTACTCACTGGGAGAGAAATCACAAGCCACCTCAACATTTGCTTTTTCACAGTTCTTGGGTACCTACTCAGTGTACTTCCGTTTTGTCCCCTTTCAGAGCTCTTCTTCTACTTATATCTAACATTATTTCAAGTACTCACAGCTACACTTACTTGTAATAGAAAGGAGAAAAAAATACGCATTAGTATATTCTGACCAGAGTTGAGGAACAAAGAGAGAATGAGCTGCTTTAGGAATTCTAAACTATTGTTTTTGAAAGAGCTTGAAAAATAAGATACTTATTTCTCACTGAAATGTGTAGCTCTTTCATTTTATCACAACTACAGCTGATTATTATTGCTATTAGAGTTTTAAATTTAGCTTAAGTACACTGTTTTTCATCCTCAAACTTATTGCTGTGCTACACAAAAGAAATATGTAACAGGACCGTGAATATTTCTTTCCTACTTCTTTTTTTCTCTTCCAAGAAATGTATTAGTACCGTTTTTAGAGTTTAAAAAATATATGAACTCAGCCTAAGTCTAATTTGCTTGCACTCTAGCTGGCTAGAAGATGAAAATACCATTTTTATACCTTTGAGAATGAGTATCTTTAGTTAATTGTTATATATGAATAGATCATTGAAATTTTTCTTTAATATTTTTTCTCCAGATGCTACTAATAATTAAGATATGTGCAATGGAAACACAAAACATGCTCCTCAGTTTTTCTGAAAACTCAAACGAATTTTTATCAATTTAAGAGTATGCTCTTTCTAGTTATATATTTTCTACTGTAAGGCAAGCAGCAGAAATCTACTGTCACTTGGCTAATATTTGCTTTGGAACTATCTTTATTTAAAAAAATTTTTTACTAATTCCCTCAATTCCTTAATCACCAGTAAAATAAAATGTGTCATGTTCTTTCTCTATGTTCTCTTATAGCTGTACAAATTATCATCACTTACTGCACAATGACCAGAGATAAACATTTGTTAGTCCTTGTTTAATCTTCGAAAATTTTAAAATTTCCCCTAAATAAGTTATTTGAGGAAATGTGTGTCATCGAATTTTGTGTTTATATATAGTCACAGAATTTTTATTGGTTAACCAGTTTACTACTTTAGCAAACAAAATTGTCCTGAGGATAGTGTAATGGCTGGTACATTTTCAGCTTGAACATTCTAAAGACTTAACCAAGTAAATTAGCAGTTTTATGTCCTGGACTGAAGAGGACATGACCTATCTTCTAGTATATCATTCATTGTATCAAGTTGAGAAGTTTAGAAGATTAACTGAGTCACTCAGCAGGAATCTGGGGTCCTCATTTTATAAGCTTTCTGAACCTCTGTGAGAAAATGGCAGAAATTTGGCATGAGTGCTATCCCTATGCATGGGTGGATAGCCTGCTTAGAACATATGGGAGAAGGGAAATTTTTGTAGTATATTCTAAAGTGCAAAATGATTTATTCAAATTTAATAATTTATTTGAATAAATATCAATGAACAATTTAATCAACACTGAGAAAAATAATGTATTCAGCATTCTTCTGGACAGCTCCTATTACTTAGGAAACAAGGTAGATAATTCATCTGCTTCATTTGGGCATGGTGTGGCAAAATATTTGCCTTACTTGGGCTTGATCTAATCATTTGGCAGCCTTTAGCCTAGTGGAGCACAGCTATTTGGGATTTGTGACTGACTGAAAACTGAGCATTGGAATAAAACATACTCCTAAATTAGATTTTAGTTTGTTTATGTACTGAATTAAGTGGTAGTTTGTTACACAGGAATTCAAAAATTACTATGGGCTAACAATATAATCTTTAAAAATGATGCTACATGTTTTAAGATGTTGACATGGTCATGTAATGTAAGTATCTATAATTACTATAGTGGAACAAAATAACACATCCACCATCATCTTAATTATCTGCTTATCTACTTAACCCCTCAGCTAGACTATACTTATTTTGGTCCTAAAGATAACACACTATTATTAACCATAGTCTTAATTTATATACAAGGTCTTCTAACTCATATAAATATAGGTCTTCTAATCTCATATAAACTTCTTAAACTAATGGAAACAGAACAAGTTAGAACAGAGTTTCAATGAGATAGTTTTGTTTTGTACTGTTTTGTTTCATCAATGCATAGGTCGTTTGTCTTCCTAGTACTTAACTCAAAAACATCAATCAATAATTAAGCCGTAAATGATTACTAGATGTCCATATGCTCTCATCGAATGTAAATTCAATCAGCATTTTTATTTCCTAGAATCTAATCCAGGACTTCTTCTTAATAAATACTTTAATGGAGGGAATGATGGACAAAATCTATGAAAGCAGAAAAATATCATTGAAAATTTTAGCATCATTTAGTGGGATGTACTTTTTTATACTTTTTCCTATATTGTCTATTTTTCTTTATTTGAATATTAACTTGTTTCTCCATATTTGGTTGTTTTGGCTGATGGATTAAGGAAAAATATTTGCTTTGGTTTTTTTAAAGTTTCAGAGCAGAAGTGTGAAAACAAGGAATTACCAAAGCTCCCTCTTTATTTGATGCTCTGTAGGCTACTCTGCTCCAATAGCTTCCACGGCTACCATCATTCTGTGACACGACCTAACCCTGCTTCTCCATCAGCAGCCTTCAATTTCTTTTTACCACATTTTTATTTATTTTAATAGGATAAAAGATAAAATATCAGTGAAAGAATTTCAAAACAAGTTAGTAGGGTAGTTACAATAGCTAATACCATGCATATTATTGTCTTTATAGTATTTATTCAGAGGGAAAGGTGCAGACCTGATATCATATCTAAACAATATTACTACAAACTTTTATTCTCAATGAATTAAGATGAAGGAGCTATATATCCATCATATATATATGTATCCTTGTGTATATGTATTTATATATATATATATATATATATATATATATATGTGTGTGTGTGTGTGTATACACATATACACATACATATATATATATATTTCTTTTTAAAATTTCTAATATTAGGAGAGAGTATCATACTATGTTTTATAAGTAGAGTGCAAGTCACAGATACAGTATGCTATATAAAATGAAAAATGTAATTATACAATATTCTGAAAATTAATTAAATATTAATTAATTAATTACAATTTAATTAAATATTTCAAAACAATATTCCAAAATTCAAATCAAATAATGATTCCAACTTAGAAGCCAGAATGTTGTGAATCATATGTACGCATCTGTAACCAATTCAGAGTACTTGCATAGTAGTTGAATAGGTGAAATACAAAGATATCACCTAAGAAAAAGTTTTCAAGGTAGTAAAGAATTATTAAGAATGAAACAACATAAATACTGGAATGGCAAATATATGACCAAAACTTGTAACTTCAATTTCTTAATGTGTCCAAAGTTTTCACCATTTTTTTAAAAATAAGAACACTTATGGGCTCTAAAGATAGCTCAGTAGACTAAGTGCCTGCTTCAGCAAGCCCAGGGGCCTGGGTCCGATCCCTGGCACCACATGTGGCTCCAGAGCCATCCACAGGTGCATTAAGCCAGAAACAGAATATGGGCATTGCGGCACAATTGTGTAATCCCAGTGCTGGGGAAACTGAAAACAGGAGGATCACTGAGTCCTAGCTGTGTGGTGAGACCATGCATGAAATACAAAAGGAAAAAAAAAAAAAAAAAAAAAAAAAAAAAAAAAAAAAAGAGAAAGAAAGAAAGAAAGAAAGAAAGAAAGAAAGAAAGAAAGAAAGAAAGAAAAAAGAAACCACTTGTGATTAGATTTCTAGACTAACTAGATAATCCAAAACAATCACTCTAAGTCATAATCCTTAATTTACTCACACATGCATGCAAAGACTTTTTCCTAAAAGGTAAGATTGAGCAGCCATTCTGTAATACTCATGTTGTGTGTAATTCATTAATAATTTTGGAGATTTTCTGTTGAAATTCCTGACACAAGTAATTAAGCTTACAAAAAGATACTATAAGTTGCCAAATGAGTGATACTCTTTTTTAAGAAGTACAGAAAACAGCTCTGCGAAAAAACTGCTGCTGCTTTAAAAAGCTAAAAAGAAGTTTGAAAATTATAGAAGTGTTTCCACATAACAGGTAGAAAACATTTTATGTTATCTTACTCTATGCATGGAAAAATAATTAAAATTTTGTGCACATGTTAGTAATCATTCTTCCCAACTTCCTTCAAATTCACTCCTTATTTAGATTTTTTCTCTTTGTTATTTATGAAATAATGTTCATTTGTGACTTGATATTTGTCAAAAACCCAGAAATGAAACTGATGCAACTGACAGACTTATTTACTAGTTGAACAAAGATAAACTAGAAAGAACAGTTAATAACTCCTAACTCATATTTTGTCTGAAAATAGAATTCATTCAAAGCATAGAGAATAAGAAAATGGAAATGAACTTGGCAAACCTAGCTATCCTTGCCGTAGAATGCTCCAGACTTTAAGTTTCCATTAGTACAAATGAAGGGACAGAGTTGAGGAAAGTTTATAAAAAGGTGTGTTTTGTGTTTGGTAGAGTCCTATTAGAATCCAAAACATTCACTTATCTAATGCAATAGATAAATGAGCTACCAGCAAGGAGAACTACAGGGTTGGTTGGTAGGCTATGAATGTGTTAAGGTTTGTGTCTACTTGTCCCCCTCAAAACCTCATGCAGTCATGTGGCAAGGACTTCTCGAGCTTGAGACCAACTCATAATCAAGGCTGGGATTATGGGTTATAGTACCACTAGAATTATCAGTGTGACTACTGGACCCAGACTGCAGTGCATAGCCTGAATGCAATTAAAGGAGACAGACATCCTCTCTATTGCCATTTTTGCTGATATTCCTCTGTTTTGCACTCTGCTCTTTGCCACCACCATGAAAAGGTGTTCTCTGACATGTGCCTCTCTGCCCATGAGCCAGCCAAATATGGACTAAAATCTCCAGTAACTGTGAGCTAAATAAACCCTTCCTTCCTTCATTTTGGGTGTCAAGTGTTTGTCCCATCAATGAGAGAAGAGTAACTGAGACAGAAGGGTAACAGTTTGAAGCATAGAAGAGTAGAAAATCAGAAGGGAAAGGAATTGAACTGGGCAAACAGACTGCTTTCACAGAACCAATAATAAAACCTCTGAATTCTTCCAAGCTCTTTCAGTGAGTGCGTATATGAGTTTGTGTGGGTGTATGTTTTGAAACTTTGAGTATGTTGAGGGTGAAGAAGTGTTAATTGGTTCTAGCTGTATAAAAGTGGATCCTAAATAACTATCTGTTGAGCTATTTTTCTTGGCCTTACATTGTTGAGAATTTCTGATTATGAACGTGGACATTATTGCTTCTCTGGGAGGTCTCGAATTGAATGTCATGAGTATTTTGTTTTCTTACAGTTGGCCAGTAGTCAAGGCCAGACTCACCACTCACTTGCTGCATAAGAGCTGCTATATATTGTGCCGTGGATAGCACTTCATCCACACGTACTTACATCTGCAATAATGGTCAGAGCAGATGGCTAGCTGACTAGAACACAGTCTACAAAGGCTGTGCTAATACCACTAAGATAATGCTGAAATAGAGCTTTAGTCAATTCATCTTTCCACGTGGCACTTCTTGGAAAATTATAATTTTGACCTTTCCATTAAACTAAATCTTTCCAATGGAAACAATATAATAACAACTTCTTCTCTCAAGACTGAATCCATATTTTCTGATAAGATTTTATTTCTTCCCTTATTATGAAATGGAGATTCAATTAGTGGCTGATGAACAAATCCCAATGCATCATCTGCTCTATCAGCAGTAGTTGGTTTAAATACTGAAGCCAACGGGTGGCTTAAATACTGGTTCAAGTACCGACACAGAGTTAGTAAAGGGAAATGACAGATTTGTCTGGGTCATTAAATTTGAAGAGTCTTGGATACATATTTTTGAAATTGTATATAATGAACATTATTAAAATATAAAATGTATTTTCGTAGAAGTCTATAGTTGAAATACATTCAACAAAAATAGTGAGACTGTGGTTTGGAGAAATCCCTTGCGAGTAGATGTCTCGAGTGACATCCTGCATGAGTGGACAAACCACACAGCCTGACTGTTCTCTCTTAAACAATGCAGTGGGGCAGCTGAACTTGTTTCTGCTTGATCATCAGCCTCTTGTGGATGTGTTGAGAACATCTGCAAATTTCCTTATAATAATATTGAAACTAACTTTCTACAAATTCTTTCGTTTTTGTACCAGGGATTGAACTAAGGGCCGTGGGCTTGCCTGGCAAGTACTTAAGTCTATTCATTCTTAATTTGACCTATTCTTTCACAAAAAGAACTTTCATTCAGTCTGTCAGTGATCTTGGATTCATTTTCTTCCTGTTCTGAGATGGTGAATCCACAGCCTCTAACATGTATGAGCTATTACTCTCTGTGAGGCAACTGGTGGCAAACCTATAGCACGCATGCCACAGAGGGCCTATTTATGTCATGGAAAGTTTTAAAAGGTTCATCATCTCTGTCCTTGGCTCATCCTCATAGTCTACAGCATCGAGCTCATTAATATGAAATAACTGAGAAAGAAGTGAAGTGTTCAATTATTTTTATTAAATATGAATTTAACTACTTGAAAATATACCTCATGAAATAACTACATATGCGAACAGATCCTGTAATTAGATTACAAAACAACTGGTAAACAAAACTATTTTTTATACTTCAATGCATTGTATATTAATAAAAATCTCGTATAATATTAATGATAAAAATAACTTATGTTGAAAAAATAATTACAGTTAGATATTTATATGCTTATTTTCACTAGTTTAGGTAAAAACTATATTGGATTAATTCTTATATTAATTCTTCAACTCCATATACAGGGCTTGCAGCCAGTAAACAAGACAGGTCTATTGAATGTAGGTCTGGCCAGACAGCTCAGTAGACTAAAGGTCCTGCTTAACCAGAGCACAGCAGCCGGTGTGCTGATCTATGTAATGAGATGCTCCTAGCCCCTGTACACCCTGTACTAAATACATAAAAATATAATAATTATATATTACAACAAAAACATTTATATATGGATTTTTGCAAACTATAGTGATGCAAACATATGTCATATACATTAATTTTGGAGTATTTTCTTATATATTCCATTTAATTGGCTATTCAAATTCTTTATGTGTTAAGTTGTATTTTACCATTATTTTTTTTTAAAGTTACTTGAGAAAGAGTAGAAATCTTTGTAAGGTTTCATAACAAATAAAGAAATAGTCTGATATTTCTTTGGTAAACTTAGACGAATGTACATATTTCTATTATTCTAATTATACCAAGTAGTTAAATTTTAATATGAATATTAACACATATGAAGCCTATCTATTTACTAGTGAGAAATATAAATTTCAAAATAAAATGTCAACTATAAAAGAACAGTGAATACTTTTACACATAAATTCTGAATACACTTGAGTTATATTTATGTGCATGATAATTAAAAATTGCTAACATCATTTGTTGGCAAAAGGTCACAAAAATATTTAAGACAATGCTAAAGATATTGTAAAAAATATGTATTCATTGGTAATTCTGTAGTGCATTCAGTAACAGTCATATTTTTATTGATCTTTGAAATAAGTTCAGATTATTGTGCAATAAATCTATATTTTAGGTAAACCCATTCATTGTGTCATTCCAGAAAATTTCAAAGTAAAATTACAAGGGACTGAAAAATTTCCTTTATTATATTAGATGATTGAATTATCTTCCTACCTAATCAGTCAGGAAATTAGTTATTGGTTTAGTATTAGTCATGTTACAGACATTCTATGTAATTAGTAATAACTAACAAAAGTTTTAAGCCATGTAAGTAGTAAAAAGCTACAATTGTTAATTGTATATTTTAGTTTTAGATTTATACATATATATTTATATTAGGTGAATGTTTTATGATTTTATGATTCAATTGAAATGACTCAAAGCTTTTTCTCAGAACTAATGGGATTTTCAGACACTAGAAGAAGTAGTCAAAGAAAACTAAAGTCTTTCTTCATAAATGCTAATAGATTCAGCACTTCTTTGTTTTGCAAAATAAAAAAGTGTAAGTATGAGATTCTCCTAGAGAGATTCTCAATCATTAAAATTCTTCATATTTTTTTGCAACTGTATACAGTGCCTAAGTGCTCGGTAGCAAGTGAGAACCTCTCTGGGGAAATGTTACTAAGGAAGACAAGGATAAAAAAACCATATTTATGTTTTAAATTCAATGTGATCATCAATATTATATGCCGAATTTGGCCAGCAGATGTCCATGTACTTAGCAAAACAACAATTTGTGAAGTCATTTCTGAACGAAGTTAACTTTTGAATAAGAAGATGGAATAAAGTATATTCTCCTCTTTTAATGGCAGGTCTAAACTAATCAGTGAAAACTTACAGAGAATAAAAGAAAAAAACAGAACTTTTTCTTGACTCACATTGAACTGAAACATTGCCTTCTTATTCCTTTGAAGTACTATTAAAACATTGGCTTTTCTGGATCCTTAGCCTGAGAACTTTCAGTCTGGAGTGATCTCTGTGGCTCCCCTAACTCTCAGGCCTGCACAGAGGGGCTCAGTGAACACCACCACCTCCTCTGAGTTGATAAATTCAGATTCATAGTTACATGAACCAGTTCCTTATAAAAATTAATAATTGAATGATTGTATACATAATTACTATTGGTTCTTTTCCTATGGAGAAACTTAGCTAATATATTCTTCAATGCAATCTACTGGAATTTAACTAAATATGCCCGAAATGAGCTTAATTTTTAAAATTAAGTAAAAATAGGTAATTTAATATTCATTTTTTGTGTACTCTTTTCTCTCACTGCGTACATATTATTAAATAATATCTTAGTAGGTGTTATGGTTTGTCTCTAGGTGTCCTCTAAATGCCTCATAGAGTCATAGGGCAGGGACTTCTAGAGTTTGAGATTAACTCATGATCCACTGGATGATCCAAGGCTGGGATTATGGATATGAGAGCTGAACCCAGCCTGAGGCAGATTGCCTGAATGTAACAAAACACAGAAAGAGAGACAGACTTCTCTGTAGCCATTGCTGCTACTCCACCTCCTATTTGCTATCTTGTTCTTTGCTACCACTATAAAAGGTTATTCTCTGTCATGTGCCACTTTGTCTTGGAGCCCACTGAATATGAATTGAAACCTCCAGTAACTGTGAGCTAAGTAAACCTTTCCTTTCTTCATTTTGCATGTCAGATATTTGTCCTGGCAATGAAAGAAGAGTAACTAAAACAGTAATCCAAAAGCATTCATTGGTGATTGTGCCCAGCACATAAGCTACTACAGTAATAAGAAAATTAAAAAAAAAAAGGTACTGGTTGTCATGGACAAATAGGTTAATTAATAATCAACAAACATGGTGCTTAAGCAAACTGTAGTGGTGCCTTTGTTTATGACTGCCTGTATTTGCAAAATATTTGGTTCCCAAACTGAAACATTCAGCAAAAGTTTTCATTTTTGCTTGTAAATTTTCCATCAGATAACAAACATGACCACGGTAACTTTTCCCACACAAACACAAACGTGACCAATATTTCCCAAACCATAATCAAATCAATTTTGTTCCAGGTACCACCATATTAGTATATTTCAAGATGCTGAGCCTCATGGAGAAAAGTTAAAAGTTAAGAAAGTTGACAGGGAAGAGAGAAGTCCAGGATGCAGGGGTCAAGTGTGGTCAGTAATTTCCCAAAGGTTAACACAATATGCACTAAGGAAGTGAACTCCTGGCAAATGTAGAAAAAGTATGTCTGTTATTTATGAGCTTGCCTCAGGAAAGAGTATACCAGATAACTTGGAATAGCTCACTCAAATGTTCTGTGGTGAAATATACCTGGATTAATTTGATAAAGGACAAGGAGGATAGCACATCAGAAAAGCCCAGGAGGGGCTGGGGAGATAGCTCCGAGGCACAAGTGCCTGCTGGGCAAGTGCAAGGTCGTGAGTTTGAACCCTGGTCCCACAAAAAAAAAAAAAAAAAAAAAAAAAAAAAAAAAAAAAAAAAAAAAAAAAAAAAAAAAAAAAAAAAAAGAAAAGCCCAGGACCTCAGCTGTGGTTGAGTTATGTGGAGCCAAGCAGAGCAGAGCAGAGCAGAGCAGAGCAGAGCAGAGCAGAGCAGAGCAGAGAAGAAACTGCACTGAAGACAACTCAACAGGTTTGGGTGATCAGAGAGAAGGAATAAAAATAGCACACAATAAAAGTTGATGCCAAAGTTTATAGCAGAAGAATGCTGCACCTGATGCTTGTTCTAAAGAGAGCATCCTTGTCATGACTTGAGAGTATACCGGAAGATAAAAGGGGAAGATGCAGATAACAAAGTCAGAGGGTATCACAGTGACACTAACAAGAGAAAAGAGCAGAATATCAGAGGAGGACTGCAGTGCATGTGGTGAGAAATTCCTGGACTGAGGGTCAAAAATAGAAATGTTTAAATCAAGAGGAATGCAGGTGATGAGAGGAGTCCAGGATGTACCACACTGTTAGCTTGAAGTAATAGGTATTGATGATAATCAGGTACCATAGGTAAGATTGTGGTTACAGTAGGTTGGGGTGGAATAAAAAACAAAAACTAGAGCTCATTTAGGGAATGTTTTTTGTTTGTTGACTTGCTTATTAGTTAATCAATATGGAAATGTCAAGAATTGCATGCTGGAGCCTAGAATTTGGAAACCTGATAGATCTCTGAATTGTTTATTGAGGAATTATTATCTGATAAAAAGCATACAACTTAAGATTTCCTGGGGAATGTGTGAGGACACACGAAGAAAAGGGCAGAGCACTGAGCCTTGGAAATAAAAAGAAAAAGCAGTGTGGAAAAAAGCCTTCAAAGGAGAAACCAGTGAAGCACAAAGAAAATTAAGATCTGCCTTACAGTAAACTGAGGGAAGGCAATCTTTGGAGAAGAGTGATGCTCTGGCCAGTGTTACTGAATGGACTTGAGTGTGAAGGACCAAGAATTGACCTCTGGCTGGAGCTGTGTAGAGATCATCAGTGACAATTGTGAGGGCAGTTTGGAGGAATAGAATTTAAAGCTCTAACTCAATATGTATATTTCCATGCTCTGTTTTTTTTTTTAATTCATCATGATGACAAAGATTTAAGAAAGAAATTGAGAGTATTTAGTTACTTACGTGCGCTTCTTGTCTTTTTAACTGTATAACAGTAATCTATATAGATATGATTCACGTGCACTTAGGGATTTTTCTAATATAAATGACAAGATGTTAACAAATATCTTATTCATTTGCATTGGGCAATGCAAAGGAGAATCTTCAAGTTTACTTAAAAAGCTCATCAATGAAACACGGAAGCCTCTCAAACCGTGTTAATTCCACTTCTCTCCACATTCCAGAACCATACGCTGTACTTCAGCAAGTTGCTCTTGAATGCTTCAACATTTTTAAGCTCAACAATGATGTTTTCCTTTCTTTCTTTAAAACTTTATTTGTTTGTTTATGCTATGGCTGGCTCATCCTGCCCTGGGGTTGGGGCTGGTGTAGCATGTGGTGCCCTGGAGCAAACTGTGGTCCCTGGGCTAGCCTAAGCTTGCCTAAGCAGGCGCTTTAGACCGCTGAGCCAACTTGCTGGCCCTCAAGAATGATAATTATTACATCAATGTAATTACCTTACTACTTTATGTAGTTACTAGAAGCTATATGAAAAGAGGACAATGACAGGCACAAAAAAGAAAAAAAAAAAAAAAAACAGAAAAGAATGTAAGTACAAGCCTGAATATGAAGAGATTTGGGGAACAAAACAAAACATTATAATTTTATTGCATATATTTATGTATAAGACTCATATAATATCCCAATACAGAATTTATCCAAATATGTGAGCTCTATTAAATACTTCCATATCTTAAATATATAAAGATATTTTATTAATAATCTTCAATGCTACATAACACAGTTCATAAAAGTCAAACAAATCACTTCATTCTATTATGATGATCATATAATTTTAATTCTTACTATAAATCGTGAAAGGCACTGTTAAGCCCTAATAAAATAAATCAAATCAATTTATGAAGGCAAATACATTTGAAGCAGATAGTTTATTTGAATGTTTTTATAAAGCCATTATAAATTATGCTTAAAAGAATGCCTGGGGCTATAGATCAGTCTGTTGTATAAAGATCAGATCCTGAGCGATCCTCAGAAACCCATGTGCTCAATGCTTGGACCCACTGTGGCACTACTGGGAAGTAGTGGGGCCCTTCCCTGCCTGCGGACTGCAGGGAGAGCATTGCGTCACTTCACACAGCCTCAGAGCACCTAATGGGCTCGGGGTCTTCACCCCCCTGCACATCTTGGCCATGCAGTGAGCAGCAGTTTGCTCTGCTGCCGCTGCCAATGCCAACCAACCCACCCTAGAGGCACATAGCCAGTGGGTCTGCTCATTCATGAACTGGAATCCCTAAACCTGTCACCCACATTAGAGCTTTCTCTCTTTTTTTTTTTTTTCATTGTTTGGTTTTTCATACTTTTATTTGATACAATTTTTGTAAATTTATTTTTTTATTGTTTTTACAATATTGAATAAAATGCATAATGTCTTCTTCAGAGCTGTTCAAACTACAACATGCAGGCATAATTTCTTGTCTAAACACCATTAGTTCAGACCTTTCTTTTCATTGCACAAAGAGAAAGTAGCTGTACATATAATCCAATAGTCCATAGCAGTAGTGGATTATTAGCTCATCTGGCATTATCAGAAGCTGCTGACTTGAGCCTTTTACAACTGAACATATTAATATGGCTTTCATTTTTATACCTCATGGTTAGACTTTTCTGCTGGATGGTTATGACCAAGATAATGCAAGACCTATGTTACAAAAAATGTAACTTTTGCATCTGAAAAGGTCAATCAGGTCCCTCAGGACCTTTTCTCTTTGTGAGTTAATTATCTAGGGTGTTTTGTTATAGTGCCAGAAAGCTGTATAACACTACACAATCTCAAAAGACAATTGGATGTGTTTAGCTTCCTATTGCAAAAATATATTTATTTGCAGTATAAAAGTGTATCCCAAATTCATTTTATCTGATTGCATGTTTTCTGGTTTTGTGCTTTTCTCCAGACAACAGAGCAATTAACACTTTTAAAGTTTTCATTAGAAACATATGTTCATTTTAAATATAGCATAAAATTTTTAGACTTGCTATAGTTAACTTGGCATTCAAACATAGTATCTTTTCTATACTAAATCTACTATAGAGAATGTTCTCACATACATTAGTTCAAAAATAGCACTAAAATTCTAAGTGTGCTATATTTTCTTAATATTTTATTTTATTTTTTATTTGAGTTTCAATTTTTTTATTGTTTAAATTTAACAATGGTTATATTACATATTTTCATCATCAGATCAGTTTAGGTTAATACATATAGGTATATAAGATAGATCAAACAATTAAACATTAACCTTTCTAAATCAACATTACTTTTTTTTTCTTTTCCCCTTTCTTTTCTTTGAAAGTTGACATATTGCATATTGTCCTCACAATCATTCTACAGAGTACAGTGTGTGGGCATGACCCACCTCCCTATTGATGTTGCTTAGAAAAAAAAAAAAAAAGGAAAGAATGTATTTCTCTTTGGACTAAGAGGAAGCATATACATACACACAGTCAAAGGTTTTGCAACTGCAGTGGGCCACCAGTGAAGTTTGTGATGTTGGAGGCTATTGAATCTAAGCCTCCTAAACCTCATCTCACCAATCTAGCTCTGCGTTCCATGCATTGTAATTAAGGATTTTTTTTTTTTTCCTTGCTGGCTGGTCAAGGGCAAGTTGAAGAAAGACCTGTATAACAAAACATTTTTTCTTGTATCTTCCAGGGTCAAATCCCCTCAGGATTAAGTTTGAGACCATAGACAGTACTTTGTAGAACTGTTGTTAGTGTCAGCCTTTGGGTCGAGTCACAGCCATTGCTTGGCCATTTTGCTTTCTGTGAAAGCCTGAGAGAATGTTTTTTCTCTGGGTGACTCTCCTTAGACGCACTGCAGTTCACTCATCGCTTTCCTCTGAGGTCCCATAATCTCCTTGACCAGGAAATTTGGGACATCTCTGAGTTATAGGATATTACAGCACAGGTTCTCTTATATCCTGGATCTTTATTGACCTTGAAGGGCTAGGGCCAAAATATTGGCTATCCTTATAGCCCTTCTTTTTCTCCAATTTTTGGTCTGTTAACTTACATCCTTAACCCTCCAGCAGAAAAGCTTTGCGGTACTAATACTCTATACCATAGGTACTTGAGCTTATCATCACTGGCTTTCTGAGTATCAAATATCTTTGACTTAGCTTGGAAATGATAGTTTTTGACCATCATTGATATTCTAATAACTTTCCATACAATGTGATATAAGCAGTTACACAATTTTGACACAGATATTTGGAAATTCAAGGAAATACAAAATTGTAGCCTGTCAAGAATATGGTTTTTGGCTCAGTCTCTTATTTTCAAGTACTATTCTTGAGAGAATGACAGTAACTGACTTTACACTAGGAGCGGTACATATCAAAAAGACAAGAGTGACATGTATTCCAAACATAGTTTTAGGGTTACATTGTGCTATAGTCAGACTTCATATATAAATGGATGTATATTGAACATATACTCATTAGTGAAATAAACCAGACCTATATGTGTAAATATCATATAGTCTCCCTAATATAAGACTTTAAAGAAGAAAACACGAACTTAAGGGCATAACACAGATGAATGTGTTATGGATTAAACAACGAAGTGACTGGAAGCAAACAAAGCAGAAAACATATCAATAGCAAAACCATACACTTCTGTACACAGGATGAATCAGATATTGGTCTCAAGAACCTTCAAAAGGTTCAGCATATTGACAAAATTTTATTATATAGTAAAGCAAAACCATACTTTTAGGTTTCTCCCCAATATTCAGATCTTTCTTTATTTGCTTTAATAAACATCCTACAGGCTTCCACAGAAGAAAATAAATAAAAATTTTGAATAATGAGTCGTGTCCCAAGGCTTTTTTTTTTTTTTTTTGTAACCTGCTCAGTCCATCCTGGAGGTGGGACTGGCACGGACCATGGTGCTGGGACCAAACTATGGTCCCCACACTTTGCCTAAACTTGCCTAAGCAGGTGCTTTAGACAACTGGGGTATTTCTCTTGCTCAACCTATCTCGCTGGTCCCTAAGGCTCTCCTTGCCTTGCTTTGGCATTCTCTTACTGAGAGCAAGAATAATCACTTTCCACTGTGTTTATCAAACTTAGGAAACTTGCAGGACTTTCTCTACACCCCCCCCCTTAAATACTAAAATTATTACGTAGGCTCCTTGTTCAAATTAGTAGAGTTTCTTTTGACTACTTCAATGATGTGTATTGACACAGGGACTTAAATGCCTCAATTTAAAGGTAGACTTGTGATCAATAATGGTTAAGATTACGCAGAGTAAAATTTTCTGAGTTCCTTCTTGCATGTCTTGCAGGACCTGCAAGTGATTTCTTCTTTGTATCACATTCATGTACTAAAAATTATTTTAACTTTTATGTATCATTCTTTCATGCTCATGAAATTTTGATATATTTGTCTGCAGCTTTTTTCAGGAAAAGGGATATATGCTATTTAAAAAGATGCTTAAAAACAAAGTGGCAAATTGGGCAAAGAGCTAAGTTAAATAAGTACAGTCATTCTTAAACAAATACAATAGAGTTGCAGGCTGCTTGTAAAATGCTTGAGGGACTAGCTTTATATTTAAAATAAAATTGAACCTACATTGAAGAAAAGTGCCTAGTAGAGTGGGACAATGAAACAAATATAATTAATATCACGCCAGTACCTTATTTCAAGTGTCCTAGAACAAAAATTCTTCCTTGTGAACATCATTGCTATGTTTCAGATAATCTCTTTTGTGGTAAGCCATGATGGTTTGAAACATAGAATGATTCAATTCTAACAA
>PVJA010039452.1:0-19210 GCA_004027025.1 Myocastor coypus | reverse complement strand
GGGGGGAAGGGGAGGAGAGGAGAAGAGGGGAGAGGAGAGGAAAAGGAAAAAGAAAAAGAAAAGAGTTCCTTTTCCCCCACACCCCTAAAGCATTTCTCTTTGCCTGACTTCTTGATGCTAGCCATTCTTCCTGGAGTAAGAAGCAATCTCAGTCTTGTTTTAATTGGCATTTCTCAAATGGCCAATGATGTTGAACATTTTCTCACATATTTACTTGCCATTTGTATTGCTTCATCTTAGAATGTGCGTTCATCTCAGAGGCCCATTTTTGGATGGGGTCTTTGAATTTTGGGGGCCTGATTTAAAAATATTCTCTATATGTTCTATGTAGAAGAATCTGTCTAAGACACAGACATATAAATCTTTTCTTGACCTGTGGGCTTTCTTTTTACTCTGTCAATGATTTCTTATGGTATGCAGCAACTTTTCAAGAAGGTAAGATCCCAGTTGCTGCATTTTTGTTCATGAACTTTCTACCTACTCCTGCGTCTCCAAGATTGCTACCTACTTTCTCCTACAGTAGATATTGCCTCAGTGATCTACGTGCACCCATGTTTATAGCAATGCAATTTGTCATAGGTAAATCTTGGAAACAGCCTAAATGCCCATCAAATGAGGAACAGATAAAAAAGATGCAGTATTTTTATACAATGGAGTATTATACAGCTATAAAAAAGATAATACTGAGGCTTTTATATGCAAATGGATATAACTGGAGGCCATAAGCATAAGCAAAATAAGCCAGATCTATATGTATAAATATCATTATCTCAATAATGTGAGAAAATAAAAGAGTAAATAAAATCCGGAAGGTACAATGGATACTGTGAAGGGGAAAGAAATTATTCGAAGGGAAGGAATAACTTGGATGAGTGAAAGGAGAAAAGAAACAAGGTAGAAGAAAGTAGATGATAGATAGATAGATAGATAGATAGATAGATAGATAGATATTAGCTTGGATAACTGTACTGTTGATTTCTGCTGGACTGTTGAAAGGAGCAATTAATGCTTAAATATTTTTCTCTCTCCTTTTTAAGTTTTTTTAAACTTTGTTTATTTACATATTTATTCTATGCCTGGCTCAGCCTGCCCTGGGGGTGGGGCTGAAACAGCATATGGTGCCAGGGATTGAACCGAGGTCCTGCAGCTGCCTAAGCTTGCCCAAGCAGGCAATTTAGACTGCTGAGCTATCTCGCCAGCCATCCTTAAGTTTTTATAACTGTTTTGACCCATTTTGCATGCTTATATCTGGCAATCTGAGCAACTCATTCAAAAGCAATAATATGCAACATATAAAGCGTTGCTGAATTCCTATTATTTTGCTAAGTGAAATTCTGCAGTGTTTCTAATGTTTTTGCTTTCACTATTTTTTATTCTCTTAAAAAATAAATCTTAATACATCACGCTTCTGCTCTTTGTACCGCAGTGATCTCTTTTTCTCAGAATTAGATGTCAAGCTGTTGTTCTGACCCCCAACAACCTGCAAGAGCTGGATTTTGTAGCCCTCTGTTCTCATCTCCTGCAGCTTGACACCTTGGTGAGCTCATTCCCACCACACGAATCCTTTCTTCTCTTGGAACATGCCCACGCCCTCTAATCTGAAAACTTGCATGAGCTCTGTTCTTGCTTAAGAGTTCTTCCCTCAGCCCTCATGTAATGGCTGTCTGCTGGAGCAGAGGCATCAGTAACTGCTATTATGGCCTGCACCTAGATGTTTCCCTAAAGCCTCATGCAGTCACAGGAGATGCCTTTTATTTCTGTATATCATATGTATGAATCTGTAATCAATTCAGAGTATTCATATAACATTTGAATAGGTGAATATTTACAAAGACATCAACTAAGAAAAAAGTTTCCATGGTAGTGAAGAATTACTCAGAGTAAACCATAACATAAATACTGGAATGGCAAATATATGACCAGAACTTCTAACTGTAGGTAGGATATTGTACATAGTTCAAGTATGTTGTGGACACAGACAGTGTCCATGACGCTTACTGGTGGCCAGGTGTCACTTGTGGGACTGAGCTACTGCTATTTCCTTGATATATGCCCTGTAGAACCAGACAGAATCACGACCCATAGGATGCAAGAGAAATCCATTTGTAGAGCATGCTGATGGACATATTCTGTTGCAATATACAAAACATAGTTGAAAAACTGCTTTTGTATACCTCCTTTTCTCCTGTGTTTAATTGTTTGCCCTATTTGGTGGGTTCTTTCCATTCCTCTTCATGAAGTTGTGGTCATTTTGATCCTTCTCTAGATGATCTTTTAGTAAACTGTGCAGGGTTGGCTTTGTCATCATGAAATTCTTTAGTTGTTCTTTGTCCTGGAAGTATTTCACTTCTCCATCAAACTTGAAAGAGAATTTTGCAGTCTGGGCTGAAATTTGTTTTCTTGCAAGACTTGAAGTACTCTGCTCCATGCTCTGCTCGACTTGATGGTTTGTAAAGAGAAATCTGTGGTTATTCTGATGGGTTTTCCTTTAAATGTGATCTGTTTCTTTTCTCTAGCAGCTTTTAGTATACTGTTCTTGTGCTGAATATTTGGGATCTTTATTATATGTCTGGGTGTAGCTTTAATTGGGCTAATGTTACTTGGAGTTCTATTAGCTTGAGTTAGCTGAATGTCAAACCTGAATGTCCCATATTGTGGAAGGTTTCTGCTATTACTTCTGTCCATATTCTTTTTATATCATTTGTATTGCTTGTGTCTCATTGAGGCCTATTAGTCTTACATTTTTCATCTCTGCATTATCTTGCAGATGTTGAATTATTTTTTTCTTGCATTCAGTTGTTATTAAGAGATCTTTTCTTACCTCTTCACTAGCCACAATGGTGTCTTTAAGGTCTGAAAGTCTATTTTCACTTTCATTGAAATGGCTTTGCCAGCTTGTGATTGAGGTTTTAAGTTCCTGTATAGCACTTTAAATCTGCTTCATACATTCTATTACTTTCCTATATTGCTCATTCAAGGATTCCATCGTTCTCCTATTCTCCTCTTTTTTTTTTTTTTAATCAGTGTCTTCTTTAAAGTACTTAGTACTTCTTTTATTAAAGGTATTATTTCTTTTTTTACTTTAGAAATTATTTCTGTTCTGATTTCCTCTATACCTTTTTGTAATTATTTCTTTACTTCAGATGCCCTCATTTTAGAGATTTCAAGTGTGTGTTTACTAATTTCTTCTACGCTATTGTCTCCTATATTTGTTATGGGTGGGCATGGGGCCTGAGAACGACTTTGTCATTTTGTACAGCACTGCCTGCTGAACTTTGGTATAGAGCTTTGTTAGAGTTCTTACTTGTGCACCAGATCTGGATCTATGAAGTTCAAAGTCATCCAGGCGGATGTGGCTTGGGTCTGGCTGCTGTGCTCCATTTCCTCCTGCTGCAGCCCTTGGAGGCGAACCTGCTGTGCCACTCTGCCAAGACGTTCTGCTCCTGGGTCAGGTGGGTGGGTCTTGTCTTTAGTCTCTCTGCAGGGAGTTCTGCTACAGTTTTCCACACTGGGCCTGTCTGATGAATGAAGTTCCACTCACATGCTGGGCTTTGTTGCTGGGTCGAATGAGATTTTGGTGGGCCCAGGATGGTCTCACTCACATGCTAGGCCTAGTTTCTGGGTCGAATGAGTTTCTGGTGGGCCGAGGGTAAGAGGCATTTTTTAGAAGTGGCTGGATCTATAGTGTTGTTACAGGGTTTGAAGGATATGTGATTACTAAATCATTCCAGTGATTGGTTTGGAATAGCTGTGAGTAGGATTAAGGGTGTACCACCCTGATTGCTGCTTTTCTGGATCCTGCCTGGCATGGCATGTTTTTTGTCTGAAGTGCCTCAATGCCATGCCATTCTGCCTGGAAGCCAGCCCAATTATGGTCTGAAACCTCTATAAACTGTGAGCCAAAAGAAACCTTTCCTTGTTTAACTGTGGGTGTTCTGTATTTTGTCTCAGCAACCAGAAAATTAACTAGGAAACTCCCTGTCTCTATTTTGTGCCACCCACTCCTTGCTGGGCAGTGGGTCTCCTTGCTGGTGCCACCATGCTGGGACCCTGCATGGTGCAAAGTGATCTTTGCACTTCCTGTTCACCTTCGTTGGGATAATCTTTCCCAAATATCTAGGTGGGCCACTGCCTGTGTTCATGTCTCCTCCCATATGTCATATTCTGAGAAAGCTTCACCTGATGAAACCATTCAAAAAGAACTTCACTTTTATTCTTTAATTATGTTTTCCATTAATTCTTATGTTAATTTTTTTACTTATAAATTTCTTAGCATGTATTACCACCAAATTTTATATATATACATATGTTTTATATATATGCTTATATATATATATATATATATATATATTATATATGTATATATAATCAGTCTCACTTCACTAGAACGTAAATTCCCATAAGAACAAGAGGATGTCGCATTTTTTGAATAAGTAAGTTGATGCATGAATGAACGTTTTATGAAAAAGGAATGAGTATCCATATCTAGTAGATGAAAAACAGACTGAATTGCCAACCAACACAGCCAGTGTGGCTGAGATCCAAACCCAGGTCCACACTGTTATCCTCAGTGAACTCAGATCTATAACCTGGCATCCTTTGTAGCAGCACATAAGGATAGACAAGAGGGCGTGTGATAGGCAATAATCCCCCTCCACTCCAGGGAGAGAAGGTACTGGAATGCTTTCCTGCTTGTCTAAAGGGCTGAAGACTCTTCCTAGTTTTTCAATTCCTAGGAGGAAAAATTCAAAATCAGTAGATGCCATATCTTAGTGGCCTCAATTGATTGGGGAGTTTGTGGTTTTGCCAGTTTCCAGAGTACTTTCTCACTTTCATAGGAATAGTATAGTCAATATCTTCTTATATTCTCGCACATTAGCTTTTTAGAAATATACATCAAGTACATTAACACAGGAGACACCTGCTAGAAATATTGACCTTGCAAACCCTGCATGAAAAGAGAAAGCTCCAATCTTATGTGTTTCCTTTGTTTCCATTTTTTTCTTGTTTCAGAACTTTTGTTTGTTTGTTTATTTATTTATTTATGGCTGGCTCAGCCTGCCCTGAGGGAAGGGCTGGCGCAGCATGTGGTGCCAGGGATCGAACTGCGGTCCCTGCAGCCGGCTAAGCTTTCTTAAGCAGGCGCTTTAGACCACTGAGCCATCCTGCCTGGCCCCTTTGTTGCCATTTTGGAGTCATGAATGTCTCAGAAAACATTGTCCCTGGACTGCATAGATTTTGAGCATAAAG
Source organism: Myocastor coypus (assembly GCA_004027025.1). Lineage (NCBI taxonomy): Eukaryota > Metazoa > Chordata > Mammalia > Rodentia > Myocastoridae > Myocastor > Myocastor coypus. The sequence goes on along the minus strand of PVJA010039452.1, from coordinate 13,960 downwards.
TCATAGGTGAATAACCATATCTCAACTGCAACCCTACTAGGAAGGGAGGCAGGATTAAGTCCATAAGCAGAGACATCTGTTTGAGTACCATCCACAATCCTGCTTGTAAATGCTCTCAAACTGTAGTGTCATGTCTTTTCAAAGACATAGGTGAAACCTACATGCATGAGAATAAAGAAAGGGTCTGCTTTCAGGGAAATGAAAAGTATAATGAGAACTTGATTTGTTGTATGAAAGTTTCAGCATTAGAGAAGTGGTTGCAACTTTCAAGAAGTACTATATTTTGTCCCAGTACATTTTTAGCATTTTTTACCTTACATTTGGACTCAGGTTGTTACTCCTGCCTCCTGGGCTCATCTCTCAATCCATCTCCCATCCTTTATGTACTACATCATAGTACTTTAGCTGAATCCCTCATCATCTCTCACCTGAAGGACTGCTACGGGTTGCTAATCGCCTGGAATCCTGCCCATCAGTCACAGTGCAATTAATCCATCTTGCACCAAGTTGCATTTCTCAACTCTAGAAATTCTGATTCAACTGGGTGATGCTGACAGAGACATTTTAAGGGGTACACTTTAGATAAAAATTAGAGACTAAAGGTCAAACTCCATGTCATGGATCTCTGTGATCCTGGTCCTCTGCATCTTGCGCTCCTTCTCCTTTTGTGATTTTTGTCTTCCTCTGCTGCCATCATGGAGTCTTCCAGCCATGCTGAATTGCCTCCAACTCCTAGAGCCTGGCTTGAAATTTAGGATTCATGTCTTTTCATCATCATTCTAGGATGCTACCTTTCTTCCAATTTGGCTGCTTGATAAACACCTACACTCGTTCTGTACATGAAAATATTCATGACGCCAACACCTTCCCAGGTAGACTCGGCTGCTCTCTTCTCATTTTCACTCTGTTCTTAGATATGTCTTTCAGAGCTCTTATAACATCTAGTTGTATTCATTTGTTTTCTTAAGATTAGACGTTCCTTGAAGTTAGAGACTATGTCTACCCCTTGGCATAGGCAGGCATTTTAAGTATTGTTCCTGGCACACAGAAAATGCTCTACAAATGTGTTGAAGAATAAATACAAATGTGACAGAATTTAATAAGTTTGTGTGTTCTTTCAAATGAAACTAAAGCTCGGGGTCAGTTTCCTCCAGCTACTGAGCAATGAAGAAAAACAAATCCAGTTTTCCAACACAGAAAGTTTTAGAAACTGTGTCCTCAATGACTAAGTATACAATGTTCACCTTCACTTTGCTTCTGAGGAGTCTGTCAAATTCACTTTCCGGAACTCTTCTCTCAGAGAGCCAATTCTGTGTTCTGTCGTGGGGTCCCAGGAAGCTATCCCAAGCAAATGTCTCAGAAGAGTCATACAGAAGATTTCAGAAGCAGAAGAGGGACCGCCCAAAGGGCACAATTCTCCACTGGATGAAAACAGAAAAACTTCATGACTATATCCTACAACTCAAAACACAGGTGTCTGCTTGTGTAAGTATAAACTAACCATACTTGGCGGAGACAGCCTGGTCTTTGTGCCCTATGATCCAATGGAGGTTGTAAGCAGTTACCGTTCAGAGCTGTCTAGTGTGGAGAGCAATGTGAAGACACTAATTGCTACCTATAGCAGAGGAAGCTGTTGAAGTATTGAGGAACTGATTATTCAAGTCAGTGTTCTGCTCAAACTATTGGTCACAGACTCTTCATCCCACTAGGTCTGTAAGTTTCACACTGTCTTCTAGCAGAAAGGAGCTCTACAGGAGACGGGCCCAAGGTAGGCTGTCACTTTCTCCAACAGTTAGAATTCATCAGAATCTCATCCCTACCACTGCATCCCTTCCTTCTTGACCTTTGGAGGCAAGAAATTTGAACAGATCAGACCTGGGGCCCGGCAGGATGGCTCAGTGGTCTAAAGCGCCTGCTTAGGAAAGCTTGGGCAGCTGCGGGGACCACGGTTTGATCCCCGGCACCACATGCTGTGCCAGCTCTGCCCTCAGGGCAGGCTGAGCCGGCCATAAAAGTAAATAAACAAACAAAAGCTCTGAAACAGGAAAAAATTAAAAAAAAAAAAAAAAAAAAAAAAAAAAAAAAAAAAAAAAAAAAAAAAAAAAAAAAAAAAAAAAAAACAGACCTGCTGAGGAAATTTCTATGGGATGTTGCTCATTACAACAGGAAATTGCCCAGGGCCAGCCCCTCCTGATACAGTCTCAGCCCTTTGGCTGCCTAGTTTAGCATGAGGACTAATCTAATTTAATCTAAACAAAAAGATCAAGGTAGCCTGGAGAGGCCTTCTGCAGGTGAGGGGAAGAGTATAAGATGAGACCAGCGGTTGTCTGCAACCTGGCTTCCCTAGGGCTTCCTCACAGTTTTTTTGTAGGGCTACCCTTAGAAGACTTAGTAAAAATTACTATGGGTTTTCCAGGGCTGAAGCAATGTCTAATCACTTTGTATGTACTGAATTTCCCATGAAATTGTCAATAAATGAGGTGGTGGTTCTTGGAAGGGGGGTGAAATTGGGTCAGTGAAAGTAGCCTCCATGTTTTTTCTGGGTCCTTATGATAAAACTAGAGTCATTGTTAATTTGTGGGTACCTGATATGAAGTGAATCGGACTGTTCTAAAGCTAAGAGGGCCAAAATAAAAAGTAAAGGACTGGATTTATAAACTGAAAAATGAATTTACTTCATTTCTTAGAATGTACTCTGTCAAAATTAGCAAACACAACACTTAACAATAATAACAGCTTCTAGTTATGGATCACAGCTGCTGTGTACAACATTTCATGGAGTAGAATAGAGTAATGGTTCTAAATTTCACAATAACCTGGAAATTTATTTTATTATCAGTCTCACCTTATAGTTGAGACAATGGAGATACAGAGACTAGGATGTTTAATTGTAATGTTACAGCTAACTCCAGAATTTACCTACACAGCAGTTGCTTGAAAATCAATAATATAAGTAGTATGGAAATTTGATTGTAAATCGATATGTTCTCAAATAAAAGGCCAGAAGAGAGGCATACTTTTAAATATGGTCAAATTCATCAAGAGAAAAATGTAACCGTGGGTGCAGTGTTTAGGAGATGGTTCATTGGGTGGGACAGGCTGAGAAACAGTACTGAGACAGGGTGTCGGGAGCGACGGAGGGCAAGAGAGGACACGCGCACACAAGCACTTGCTCAGCCTGCTAGGTGCAGTTTGGGATAAAAGCATCATGGGAGGGCGGCTTGGAGGAGTCAGCGTATCTAGAAAAACTAGGGTTTTTAAATGGTAGGATTTTTTTCTCACAATAGACAACGTTTTCTTGTTTGGTTGTGTCGCAGGCAACAAGGTGCAGAAGTAATTAAGGGACAGTATCCACTTCAAAAGTCACTTCAGTGGCTCCGGGATAAGGTTACTCATGAGTGCTGGACAGAGAGGCAAGGAGAGAGAGGTGAGGGACAATCTGAAGAGTAGCCCAACTTTGCTCTGAAGGCCACAGATACTTAGCTTAAAATCTTGCTTATACTGTACCCATGGTTGACCATAGCCACATTTGACATTAGCAAAAAAAAAAAAAAAAAAAAAAAAAAAAAAAAAAAAAAAAAAAAAAAAAAAAAAAAAAAAAAAAAAAAAAAAAAAAATAATAATAATAATAATAATAATAAAATAAATAAATAAAATAAATTCATTCTCTTCAGCTTGAGTTCTTAAACCTTTTCCTTATATTCCCAAGAGGAAGCAGAAAATAATTAACTCTATGTGAATTTTTTAAAGAAATCTGTAGCTTTTACAAAAGTGCTGTGGACACAAGCAGACGGTTGTTATTATGGGTTTTAGGGGTTTGGCAAGAAGCAAATTTCCTTAGGCTAGACTCTGGGAGAAAAATAGGGGAAAGGCTGGGTGAGCTGGTTAAGGATCTCGAAATAGGCATCCTGTGTGGGTAATGAGTCACTCCATACTTGGTGAGGGTGGCCAGGAGGGGTGAGGAAATGGCTCACAGTCCCTCCAATTAAGAGCTGCTGTTAAGCCACCTCCTCTTAGGCAAGAAACACATTGGGAAAAGAAAAGCATGTTATGTTATTTGCTGAAAGTACCACCCACCATATCTTCCTACCAGAACAGGTACAGAAAAACTTAAGAGCATTGAAACCACTTTATCATTAAATACTAAAGAAGAAATTCCTTGGATGTGAAAGGGAATTCCATTTAGGTAATATATATCTCACAGCAAGATGACTACTTAGAAAACTAACCAAATCTAAGCAAACACTGAACGCTGTAAGCTGGAGATTATAAATGCATTCATGTAAGTTTTCTTATTATTTAAATCCAATTTATGTAAAGGATTTCTTCATTCCTGGTGAGGTGCTAAGAATTCAGGGACAAGTTTTCATATGGAAGAAAAGTGTTCCCTTGTACTAGCGGAGAGGCTTTGCCTTCTAGAATAATACCTCTGAAACTTACTTTTTTATGGGGGTGGGAGGATGTGGGTAATAACGACATTTATTTCACAGGGTTGCTTTGAGGATTAAATTAGGTAACTTATGTAAATCAATAGTTCTCATGCCTAGCAGATAATAAGTGTTCAGTGAAAGCTACCTACTACTTTCAGTGATGGTTAAAGCGATAATAATGGCATACATACATCCTGCAAATTGCCTGAGCCTATCACAGTTACTACTTTTCCAAAGAGGTGGATAAGGGATTTAGCTCAGTGCCACAGATCCTGCCTGGCAAGTGTGAAGTCCTGGGTTCAATGCCTAGGACCAAAAAAAAAAAAAAAAAAAAAAAAAAAAAAAAAAAAAAAAAAAAAAAAAAAAAAAAAAAAAAAAAAAAAAAAAAAAAAAAAAAAAAAAAAAAAAAAAAAAAAAAAAAAAAAAAAAAAAAAAAAAAAAAAAAAAAAAAAAAAAAAAAAAAAAAAAAAAAAAAAAAAAAAAAAAATCTGCTTATCCAAAAAAGGTTATAGAACTCAGCTTACAAAGTATAGATGTCATGTAAGGGAACGAGGATCAGTCTTAGTAAAAGAGCCTGGAAAGCATCAGGAAATAAACAGAAACAGGGGTGTGAGTCAGTATGCTTCACCTCAGCAGGTCAGTATGCAGAGCCATGGGGCGGGGCGAGCCAGGAATGTTCTAAATAGGTGACCAGATCCTCAGAGGCAGAGCTCTGGGGCACAGGGCAACAAGACTCAGAACACTGAACACATCACACAGAACTGCGGTGGCAGTTGGTCCTCATCATGGTTTCAATTTGCATATTCTCCAAAATTCAAATGTAGAAACTTTATCACCAAAGTGATATATTAGAAGGCCTTTGGGAGGCCAATATGTAACCCTTGGGGGCTTCATGCTTTTAGAGGGTGTTAATTCCTTATCAGAGCCCTGGAAGGAACTGGCTAGGCCCCTTGGTCCTCTTGCCTTCCATCATGTGGAGGGACAGGGAAGCGAGAGCAGCCTGGGCAGTAGACACCAAACCTGCTGGGACTTCATCTTGGGCTTCCCAACCTCCAGAACTGTGAGAAATAAATTCTATCATTCATAAGTCTCCTAGGTTGTGTTTGTTGTAGAAGTGGGAATGGACAATACTTGAGGAAATCTTCTTACATGTCTGCCACTTGTGAAGGATCACATGATGTGCTATGAAGGAGACAAGAGGCTGGCGCTCAACAGTTACTTACAACTAATTCTTGCTCAGGTCAACGTGAATCCTGAGTATAAAGACAGAAGAGGAACAAGCAATGAAGGGGCTCTGTTCTTGCTCCAGACTGTGACTTTGAACAAATTTATTACCTTCTGGTGGGGGCTCAATTTCCATTTGATTGATTGAGAGCAATAATCTCACAGGCTCACCTCATTTGAGGAATGAAAAAGAGAGCTGAGAATATCTGCAAAAGTGATGGGAAGGCACTGTGGGAGTTGCAAGGTGCCACTGGCAGTTGAGAGACTGAGAAAACGAGGATGACACTGATACCGATACAGTAATGGTGAAGGGGCTGGTTGTGATGATAAAGAAGCTGGAGAAGATGATGGTAGACAGGGTACATGAAATGAAAACAATAAGGGTCATTATGATGACTTATCATGACTCAATCATCAACAAACATATTTTGTTACGGTTTGTGTCTAGATGTGCCCTCAAAGCCTGGTGCAGTCATGGGGCAGATTTCTAGGGTTTGTGATCGATCCATGGTCCAGTGCTGGGATTATGGGTGTAAGTGTTCACCCACCGTGGGGTAGACAGCCTGAATGCAATTTAAAGGGAAAAGAGCCTTGTTCTCTGCCACGGCTTCTCCTTTTTTGTTTTTTCTGGTTTAGTTTTCTGTCTCCAGGATCTGCTGCCTCTGCCATGTGCCCCTTTGCCTTGGATCCAGCTGACTGTGGACTAAAGTTTCCACAAACTATACCCTAAATAAATGTTTTCCTTCTTAATTTTGGGTGGCAGGTATTTTGTTCTAGCAACATGAGAAAAGTAACAGAGACATAAGTCAAAGATTGACCATTCATTGAACATTGTTTTAGCACTATTGATACATTAATAAGAGAAAGTGCCTGCCTTATTTTCAGTTGAGAAAAAATATAACTAGATGTTCATATAAATATTGATTTCAGGAGATAGACAAACATTAAAAAGTTAGGAAAGAAGTCCAGGTAAGTCAAGGTAAGCTTGAGCTAAACTGGGAAACAAAAGAAAGAGGCTCACCTCCATATGCCCAGGGAAGCTGAGTTAAGGGAGAAAGAAAGCCAGTGCCTCCTGCTGTCAGAATCCTAGCTAAAAGTGGCAGTTGTGTTACTTCCTTGCCTCATTTTTATGCCCACAAAAATAGCTCAAGACTGCACATAAATCCCTGAACTATGGTGCTTCCTCAGTGTCTTCCATTGGGGGTCACTGTCACCTATGAAGAGCTTTTCTTCATTGTCTTAGTGAACTATACTCAGTCAATTCTTTATTGTTCTCCATTGACTTTACCCTTCATTACAGGACAAGAACCCACAAAGACAATTAGTTCCTTTGTCAGAATTTAAGACAGAAACAGGCAGAAAGGATAGCAAGGGAGTGGAGTGATCGAGTGGCAGGAGAAGGCGATGACAATAGCGCTAAAGATTCTGCTACCAGAAAAATGAGAACCAATGGGAGATATCATATCAGGGAGACAAGATCTGGTGGGTGCCATAATGACTTGAATCCTCTAGTCCAGCTTCTCACTGTGGGTAATCTCTGGTGGCAGACACATGACGATACTGTGTTTGCATGGCTCAGGGCCAAGATGTGAAGGAAAGAGCTTACCATGAGATCAAGCTCATTCTGAGCCCCAGAGACCAAGCAGTGTGTGCCAGCAGAGGCTCTGGTTATTTCTTTGAGGCAAACAGGTTTTCTGAAGTCTGTGTTCCCTGTTTCCAATGATGATTCCTGTGTAGGGTTCAAGGTTCTGGCATCTAGTTCTGGTTGGCAACATCAATTTTCCCCATAAGAATTAATGACATTGTTGTAATTGACTTTGGCTTTAAATTTGTGCTTTTGTTCTGAGGGAAACAAAGTTGGCAGGGCAGAAAATGGCCATTAAAATCCCGGGTTCTCTGCACAAATAACATGCAGGGACTTCACCCACTGCACACTTTGGCAGCTGGTATCCAGATCGATTTGGGCAAATCCTGAGGTGAACACCCCAACATCCTGGGAGTAGAGAAAGAGAAGCAGAGGGACAGCAGGGAAGCACACGTGTAACCAGCACATTCTACTCTCATTGTAACATTTCATACAGTAGAGAAAAGTCCCTAGAAGAGTCTGGAAGGCCACCAAAATCTTTCCAGGGACACTTTTTTTTCCTTACTGTGTTTGACAAATACATCAACGAATATTTAGTGGTGCAAAATAAAAGAGATATTGATGAGAAGCAGAATTGAAAAGAGCATGTGGGATCCAAATGCAGACTTCATCCTGGCTAGCTAAAAGGTCCTGGGCAGGGAAGGATGCAGAGCCTGAGCTCTAGTTTCTTTATCTGTGAGAGGAGGACAACAGTCATACAGGCTTGAGGGAGCAACTGGTAGGATTATGAAATAACATAACTGTTTAAAAGTTTATAGAGCAGTGCTTGGAACATAGATGTGCTCAACACGAGGTCATTATTAACAGTCATATTAGTTCTCATACCCATGATCCTTACCAGGATAGGAAGCCCAAATATGATAAGGAAGAAGATACAATTATAGCAAGGACTGTGCTCTCCATGCCTGTTGAAAGCAATATAGGTATATTTATTGATCAATTAATTTGTGTGAGCTACTAAACATTCTCAGAAACACACTAAGAATTACAAAATGTGAGTACCAACCTGAAGTTGACACTACTACTACTACATTTAGAGAAATAATTACAGACATTAAAAAAAGAAAGAAGAAAATGTATAGAGCCAAGTAATAAAAGTTAATCTTGACTGGGGCTCAGAGGAAGCAATGACTTCTCAAAAGATGGATAACTGGAGACATAGAAAGTGCACTTCCATTCTGCCTTCCTAATAACCAGTTCCTAAAATGGATGATGGGGAAACAAAGCCATGCCAACGAAGTTTAATAATGATGAACATTTCAATTTTAAGACTTTAGAAATTTTAAAACATCTTTCTAAATAAACTTTAGACTATAGGGAAAATGAAGACTGCAGTTATAGACTTTTAAAGAATGGCTATTATAAAAATTCTACACATCAAGTTTATGAGGTGTGGTGAAAGCTCTGCTCAAATTAAATTACTTTCTCATAAATGCTTTCATTTAAAAGATTAAGGAATAAATGCAAAGGAAATGATCATTAAATTTAATAACTTATGAGATTAACAAAATATGTCCAGAAAGGAGAAGGGGATGATGAAAGCAGAAATAAATGAATTAGAAAGCAAATAAACAACAATTATTAATAAAGCAAAGCAATTGTTCTATAAAATAATTACATATCCAAGAGAAGCGCATTGATTTCAGGCAGGTGAGAGAGAATGACAGACAGCGCACAGTTGGATGGGTAACACAATTGTCCATTAGCAACGAAATGGAGATCTACAGCAAAAAATATTTTAAATGTCATTAAAACACTTGACTAAAACTGATACTGTTTTGAAAGACACACATGATCAAAACTAACTTAACAAGTAGAACACAAGAATTGGACGATAATTACTTTTCTCTCTTAATTTCAGAAACAATCCCCATTATGTCAGATGAATTTTATGTATAAATCCTTTGAGGATAAAATGAAAATACTCATGCTGCTTTAACTCTCCCATAGAGACAGATTTGTAAGACTTCCAATTTGTTTTTCTGAAACTAGTCTAAAATTGATAACTCCGATATGATAAATATAACACAAAAAAGACAACAGAATATTTCCATTATTACTGTGTTAGAGAATAAATGTAGCCTATTCAGTTTTCCTGAATTTTGATCAGTGAAGTTAGCCTTCCACAACTTCTGACAAAGAAGAGATGGGTGAAGATCAAGAAGTTTTCATAGTGCATAGAGCTGTATTGAAGCCTCCCTTCCTTATACTTTTAATACCTAATTGAAAGATCAAGAGGAAAACTAGAAAAGTGCTTCCGTTAATATTATTATTTGTGTCTAGTTGTACTCCCAAAGCCTCATGCAGTTATTGGGGTGGGCTTTGATTTTGTGATGAATTCTTGAACCAATGCTGGGATAACAGGTTTGAGAGCCACACCCACCCTGGGGCAAATAGCCTTGATGCAATATAAGGAAGAGAGAGAGGCTTGCTAGTTTCCACAGCTTCTGCTCCTCCCTTTGACCTTTGCTGTTTTCCATGACCATAAACAGCTGTCCTCTGCCCTGTGTCACACTGCTTTGCAGGAAACTGAGTATGAACTGAAACTTCCACTAACTGTGAGCCAAATAAACCCTTCTTAATTTTTCAGTGTTGGGTGTTTTAGCCCAGCAATGAGAGAAAAGTAACTGAGACAGAATTTGGAACTGAGCAGTGGGGTCATTTCCTTGACTGAACCTGGCTATCTCATTCTAGAACCTTTGGGAATGGGTTATGGGAAAAGATAGAAAAGAACTTGAGATGTTGCCTAAAAGAGAAACACTGCAATCCCTTTGGATGCTCTGTATGGGAGATTCTAGTCAGAGCTCAGAAGACTAGAATACTGATAGAAATATTGCCTGCAAAGATCAGGCTGGGTAGGATTCTTCTAGGAAGAAGGACTGCAATGCTTGTTGGAATCCAGATGATGTGTGTTATAGCTTGGCAGAAAATTTGTCTGAATTTTACTCATGTCCAGAGAATTTGCTTAAGAATGAGATTAATTATAGAGGACTGATGAATTTTGCAAAAGAAATGTAAAGGGAGTCGAATGTTGAGGTAGTGGCATAGCTATTGTTGGAGGAATTTAGTCAGACTTATGTTGAGAATCATGAGCAAAGAACACAGCAGAATGATTTAAATTGTGGATCTGATCAGAAAGAAGGCTTTAATAAAGGTATGGGCTACAAAGACAAAGCTGAGGAGCTCTCCATTGCCAAAAAAAAGGAACAAGATCAAAAGAACTAGCATGTTTCTACCCTTTGCAGCCTCAAAACCACAAAATTGAAAGGCTTTGCCTTGAAGAGAAAGCCACAGAACACTGTGTTCCAGAAGGGCAGTAATAGCCATACCAGGTTCCAGAATGGCAGTGCTGTAGAGAATCTGTCCCTCGGAATCAGGTTGAGAGTGTTCAGCCACACACTTGACCCCTACAGCCAAGAGAGAAGAAAACCTGGCTGCTTCTCTAGCTGGCAGCAGGCCTTGGAATCATCTGTATGGAATTAGTTTTAGGTGCATGCAGAATCCAAGAGTTCTGAAGATAAGAAGGTTTCTGCCTAGATTTCAGAAGAAGGCCTAGGAGGCCAGGCATTGTTACCCTGAGACAGCAGTGTGTGAAGCTGAGAGTGAACAGCCTACAGTGCAGTGGAGACCCCATAAGTTTGGAAAAGCCAGAAACATGGATCATTTAATGAAAGTTACAAGAAGGGAGCAAAGCCAGCCTAAGAGAAAAGCTATGGGAGCTACCACCAAAAGTGCCATAAAGGTGGAGCCACATGGAGCTCACAGCTTGCCAAAGATTGCTTTTGATATACCACATGGAACTAAAGGACCTAATGTTTGCCCTGCTGGATTTTGGACTTTCTTTGATCCTAATGCTTTATATCCAGCTATTTGTATCTTTTGAAATGGTAATGTTTGCCTTGTAGCGTTGAATGTTGGAAGTGTTCAACTTTTTATTTTTGCAAGGTCCCACAGCCTAAGAGTTTGCCTTAGATCTTGGAGGATACTTGGTAATTGTATTTTTCAACAATCCTGAAACTGTTAGAACTTGGCAACTCAGAGATGGACTAAAATATTTTTTGCATAAGAGGATGTACATGAGTCTTTGGGTTGCAGGGGCAGAATGTTATAGTTTGTGTCTAGTTGTTAACTCAAAGTCCCATATAGTCATTGGGATGGGCTTCTAAAGTTTATGATTGGGTTGGAATTGCTGGTTACTTCTTTTGTTTTTTTTCTCTAGTTACTTTTATTTTTTTCTCTGTGCTTTATGTTCTATAAATTTTAATAGTCCATATGCATTACCCTAATTATTATTATTATTATTATTATTTTTTTGTCTTTTTGAGACAGGGTCTCGCTATGCAGTTCAGGCTGGCCTTGAGCTCACTTTTGTAGCCCAGGCTAGTCTCGAACTCACACCAATCCTCCTGCCTCAGCCTCCCCAGTGCTGGGATTACAGGCGTGCACCACCACGCCCGGCTACCCTAATTATTATAATAAAATTTAATATTATTTTTTAAAGTATCTAGAAAAGCCACATAGAAAAATTGATGAAGTTTAACTTCTATTTTTACTATAAATATGTAAATGTCTTTCTTCATAGTTAAAGGCTGTAGCTATATCTTCTATTTTATTCACTGCCCTATCACTCACTCTTAGAACAGTGTATTTTTAAAAAGGCAATAAATTATGACTATTGAATGAGTATATACTAGGTAAGGTTGATGTGTTAGTTTAGATTTCCCATTCCAGACAGAAGCTGTTCCAATGACGTGGATATAGCAAGGAAAATCAGTCTAACTGTAAATTCTCTAAATTGCATCAGGGATGTACAAACACACTCTTTCCCCCAATTTATCTGATACTAAAAGACATGCAGAAACTTAGGTCTGAACCACAGGAGGCCAGGATATTTGTTTATGAGCTCCAACCATCCAGTGACTGAAGCTGATCCCTATGAGCACTAATTTCTCCTCTTACAGAGAGGGAGAGGACATAGGAGAAGAGAAAGAAGAAGAAAGAGATATGAGAGGTGGAGAAAGAGAGGAAGAAGGAGGAGAGAAAGGGGACAATAGTGTGGGTGAAAGGACCAGAGACAGACAGACAGACAGACAGACAAGCAGACAGACAGACACAGATGACAGAGAAGATACAAATGTCTTGTACTTGAGGGAAGACACAGTCCTCAAGAGGTGAAAATTAGTTCTCAGGAAAATTTTCCATAGCAGCAGCTTAAATTGGTGGCAGGCCAGGAGGTGGACTTGGCCACCAGAGGCGTCTGCCTCGGTCAATTATATGATGCTGTTGCCTTACAAAAGTCTTAAATTTCTGTGGAGTGGGATAACTGCAATTCTGTGGCAAAGGCCACTTAGGGGTCCTCCAGGGACTGCGGACTCAGGGAGAATAATGAACTCATGGTAGTACTAGTGAGAGGCCCACAAAGAGAAAAGCCAAGAAAAAATGATGGGAGTAACTATGCTTTCCTCTATGGCAAATAGTTAAGTACAACTGGAGTCCAAGAGATCATATGATTAAGCATGAGCTGCAGGGAAAATGACCACGAGAATCTTACTGTGTCCTAGTTCCTCATGGGTGCTTCTCCCTGATCCCACCTGTCGTTGACTTTTGCCCCTAACTATGACATCCCAATCACTTGATGAACTTGACGTACCTAAGAGCAATATGCATGAATTACTTACATGTTATCTGGGAACCCTTTTTCAACCAGTGATTCCCCAAAAAGGTTAAACTAGGCTGACCCCCTTGCAAAAGTTCCTAAAAGCTTAAGTTACACTGGAGCCTTTTCACGCTCTAGTTGGTTTTCCTTTGGGTTTGTGGTGTCATCAGTCAGCTCACGGGTGATGTTTCTGTAGCTCAGCACCTGCTGTCTGTCCACTCTGGGGCTAGGAAGGCCCCACTCCACATGCACAGCACTCTGCTCCCTTTGGAGTGAAGTCTCACCTGATCCTTCACTTCTTTTTTTCCCTTGTTATCCTTTTTGCCTTAGTCTCTTGACCTGATTTATCTCACTGCTCCAAGCTTTCCTGGAAAAGGTGAGGCTCGATTATTAGGGCCTAATTATGTCTGTTTTATTTATTTTTCTTCCAGAACATCTCTATGTCAGCTGGTTTCTAATCTCTATGAGGATCATTCTTAGGACAATTTTAACCATAGATACCTTTGGAGTACTTGGGAGGTGTATGGAGAACCCCAATTTCATGATGCTTGTGAGTCAAATGGCTGAAAGTTCTCAAATAAGGGATGAGGGGTTTTTTTTTGTTTGTTTTTGTTTTTAGGGAAGGGTCTACAGGGTGTTCAGGGTCCACCTGTTGACAGCCTCTCAAGAACTGGGATTACATGTGTGTGCTACCATGCCCAGCCTCAATTGCTATCTCAGCACACCCTGGGGGCAGGTCCAGCACAACAGGCCTGGGAATTGAACCCTGGGTCCCTGGGCCTGTTTGCAGGCACTTTAATTTGCTGAGGTATTTGGCTGGCCCTTTTGATGATTTTTTTTTTTTTTTCATTTTAAAAAATAGGTATGTGAGCCGGGTGTGGTGGCTCACGCCTGTAATCCCGGCACTCGGGAAGCTGAGGCAGGAGGATTGGTGCGAGTTCGAGATCAGCCTGGGCTACAAAAGTGAGCTCAAGGCCAGCCTGGACTGTACAGTGAGACCCTGTC
>PVJA010039451.1:0-19078 GCA_004027025.1 Myocastor coypus | reverse complement strand
GGAGGAGAGGGGGGGAGAGGAGGAGGAGGAGCAGGAGGAGCAGGAAGAGGAGGAGGAGGAGAAAGACTGTAGGCATATTTGTAGTTATGGGGAGCCCAGGGTCCTAAGTCCTGCCTGGACCCAGGACAGAACCCATGTTTATTTTGCTCATAAAGAAAGAAGGGGAAGAGTGAGGAGTGACATGGGAATCATGGGAAGTAGGTGAGTGTTGTGAGCTCGGCTAGGTAGGAGGCCTGAAATCACCTGTGTGATATGCAGAGAGAAGCATATGCAGAAAGAGCACTCTGCAAAACACAACTGAGGTGATGTCTAATGTTTTGAGGTCATGTTTTGAGGTCAGGTTTCAGTTCTGATGCATAATTTTTTTTTTCTTCTTTCAGAACTTTTGTTTTTTTGGTTATTTATTCTTATGGCTGGCTCAGCCCGCCCTTAGGGCAGGGCTGGCACAGCATGTGGTGTCAGGGATCGAACCACAGTCCCTGCAGCCGCCTAAGCTTTCCTAAGCAGGCGCTTTAGACCACTGAGCCATCCTGCCGGGCCCCTCTGATGCGTAATCTTTTACGCTTCTTGTCTTGAGGCTCGATCCCAGCCAACAGCATGGAGCATGGCTTTATATCTACCTCACCCTGGCCCACACATGGGAGCTATGGGGCTCAGGGAAACACGGCCCTGTCATCTTTGCTTCAAAGCCTACATATCAGCACCTCAGCTGGACAGATGTGCGCTGCTTAAAGCTAATTTGAAAGGAAAAGTCCTGGCCAGCCCTGTACGTGTCACTACATGGAAACCGGGTCAGGCTCAGCCAGAAGGGAAGACGACTGCTCCTCCAGTCACCCAGATGGTCCTCTGCAGATCTTGGCAGTGCGGTCCTACCACACAGCATTATCACTCCAAAGTGAAGGACTATTGGTCTTCACAAACGTATTTCCCAGCACTAGAAAGCCAAACTCGCAACTTAACGTAAAGGTAATTTCATTAACATTACATTCTTGACTAAATTAAGAAAGAAGGAGAGATCTTAGGCACCTCATTAGCATAGTCAGCAGTTACTCGGGTTTATAGCAGTACAGGCTGGAAGCAATACAGTAACACTGTATGGATTTCAGTAGTTCTTTTCTTCTGATCGCTGTGAAAACCTAAGCCAAAATGTTCATGAATTATTATCAGAACCCTGACAAGTCCTTAAAGGTAATGTCTGCTTCAACTAACGCTTGAAACTTGAAGGAGGCAGAAACACACAAACTCATCTGATAGTTCTCTTCTCCCTGAAAGGGATGAAAGACAAAGTAAGGTTTGTCTGAGCCAGCTGCTGTATTTTTCATTCCTTTCCTTTTCCTTCTTGTGCAAGAGCAAAGAAGTCTGTCATTGCCTCTATCAAGGAATCATTTACATTGCACTGAATACCAAGTGAGGAGACTTTCCATCCCATTTAGGATGCATCATCTGTGGCCCATATGATAATATTATTGTTTGCTAGTTGAAAAGGTATTTTTATTTAACAATGATATATTATACCTAAAATGTATAACATAGAAGCCTAAGTGAATACTTACAGAGAAGCAGGGTATTACTTGGACAAGAATTGCACATGATATTGTTTTGCAGAACATGAGAATGAGGAACAAACCTTTTAAGAGGAAGGGATTTTTCTGTTGTAAAAAAAACCAAGAAACCATGGGTGTTATTGGAGAAGCCTGGGCCCTGCAGACTGCAGCCTGCTGCAGCGAAAGGCTCTGGGAAGGTGGAGGCATCTGTGTTGCATTAGGAGAGGCAGGCCAGTTGGAAAGGGACACTGACGACGCAATGTGGTAGAGATTAGCAAACACTCACGAGAAACCACAAGAAACCCTGTGCACCGCCTGGAGTGCGCCTTTGCCATCTGCTCTGCCCTTCAGAGTCTACACTCATGAGAACGCAAGTCAGTTTGTTGGTCATTCCTCTGAACTTAAAGGCAGATGAACAAATCCAAGCCATTTTACAGTACAATCATTCAAATCATTCCAGTATGTTACAAGACTTTTTGCCTTTGCCTTGAGCTTCAAAAAGAATTAGGCAGCACTTGTAACGCTCCACACATTCCCCAAACCGTGATTGGATCCAATTGTGGAAGTTCGTAAGTTCTGATGAACTTTCTAATGTGTAATTTATGTTCCTCATGCACTTCAAGGAGATGCTGTGCCACAGAGCTAAGGTGGCGCAAACCAGCAGCTATTATTCTTGGAAGACTAGTCATTCATTTAGTGTGCTTAAGCCATTTTTCATCTATTTATTTGTTTATAAATTAATACTGATTATAAATCAGAGTTGATACCTGGACAATCTTATCACAGGCTTCATATAAAAGTATTTTCACCACATGAGGTTAAGATTTACAGGAGGACTTGTAGAGATGATCACACAGTCAGAGGAATTCCAATACATCAAAACATTCCAGTTCTTTTTTTGGGGGGTATGGCTCAGCTCACCCTAGGGGTGGGGCTGGCACAGCCTGTTGTGCAGGGTATTGAACCACAGTCCCTGTGCTTGCCTAAGCTCACCTAAGCAGGCACTACGGACTGCTGAGCTATCTCATTGGCCCTGTCTGAGTTCTTTTAAAATGCATTTTTAAAGTTTGTGAAGCTTGAAGAAAATGGAGCATTTATTTGGGTTATTCCATTACAGTCATGTATTATTTTTTTGCTACCAATGAAATGTGTCTTTGCATATAACCTTATTTACTACAAGTGTTGCTGTAGAATATCTACGAGCAAAGCCAGAACACTGCTGCAGTCATCTTGCTATAGGGGAAAGAAACTCCCAACCTGAAAGACATCTGAGACAAATTTGTGTTCTCTGAAACTGAACAATGAATTCTAGGAACAACAGGGTTACAGAGCAGAATATATTTATCAGAAAGAAAGCTTCTGTCTGAGAGAGGGACAGAAGGGGTCCTGAGTGCATTGCCAGCGACTCTGCCTTTCCTGAAGTCTTTATAACATAAAATCGTGAGTTGAAGAGGGCTAAGGTGGAGAAAAAATAGAAAGTCGCAAGATAGGCATGAGGTGGGACAAAACTACGACCAGCCAATAAGATTGTATGTATAATTGCTCAGGTAAAATCAACTAAATTAGGATCACATGGGGAAATGAGTCATGTAGGAAGCAGGCGTGAACACGGAACGGGGGGATGTTCTGATAGGAGGTTGGGTTAGTGACGCCTCCCGGCTTTTTCAAGGTGATTGATACCTATTCAGAATATCAATCCCTGATGGTCATCCCTAGGGAGTTGTATAGATGTATCTGTTACCACTAAATGAAAGTCAAAATGGATTAAAGATCTTGACATTAAAACAGAAACACTAAATCTCCTGGAAGAGAAAGAAGAGGAAATCTTGAAGATATAGGGCTAGGCAAATAGTTCATGAACAAAAATCAAACTGCGCAGATAACACTTGAATGAATTGACAACTGGGACCTCCTCTTATTGAGAAGTTTTGCATGTTGAAAGAAATCTCCAACAGAGTGAAAAGACAACCCAGAAATTTGGGAAAAAATCTTAACTAATAAGCACTCAGACAAGGTCTTCCATCTAGGATTCATAAAGAACTAAAAAATATTAAGATTCCAAAATTTAATCTTTTGTCAAGAAGACTGGCCCACGGCAGAGGTGCCTGTCTTCCACAGTTGCAAGGTAACTTGTCTTTCATACCGGATCCTTGAGGGCCTGGCCCTGTCTGACTGCCTGTAATATTTCTACCTGATTTAGCTGCCTGCCACAACCTCCTTCACAGAAGCTAATTATTTCATAGCAGGCCTGGCATGTTTGGCACACAGGTCCCAGTTCTCAGTGTTTCCCAGTTAAGTTAGAGTTTTTTCTTTTCTGGGCTGGCTCAGGTTGCCTTAACAATGAGTGTAAGGATTGAACCACCATTTCCTGTGCCTGACTGGGATTGTCTGTGCACATACTTAAGCCACTGAGCTAACCTGGAAGTCCCTAAGTTAGAGTATTATGGAAGACTCACCTGAGGATTCTTTGCCTCAGAGAGATGTTTGGGAGGACTCTGCCAAAATTTGGGGTGGACTTAGAATATATGCTCTCACGTTTTCCTCAAACTCAGAGACACAAATTGGTCTGTTTTACTAGTAATGAAGTATGGGCCAGTAGCTATCTGCAAAGATATATATTTAACTACTTATAATATATTTTCCAATATCCACATGACTATGAGCACTGCTGCTATTATATTTATTTTATTATAGAATAACGGGTCACTGTAGCAACCATGTAACAACTCCGAACTTGCACCGAAGGTATCCAGAAGGTCCAAAGTTAATATCCTTAAGTGCATAACGAAGAAGAATCAAGCCTATTTGACAACTCTGAGCATATAAAAATATAGAGTCTAGCAATCTTCCTCATATCGAGTCCAATTATATATATTATTCTCTGTATAATGAAGTTGTTTAACTCCAAGTTATCTCTTTTCTTATTCTAGAAGAGGAAAACAAAACAGCGCAGCTAAAATGAAGGCTGTCTTCCTCATCTGGAGCTGAGGAAACGCAGTGACTTGGGAAGCTGTTCGGGCAGCCATAGCGTTGGATGCTTGGCTGGATCCTCAGCACCACAGAGGGAATCGGTGTATGCTGCACCGAGAGACAGCAAAGCAATCACCTGCTTCTCCACCCACCGCTGAGCACTCAGGGCGTCAACATTGTCTCCAGTCCTGCTGAGCAAGTGGCAAAGTCACAGTGCCAAAACTGCCACCCCTTTATGACAACCCCCTGATACGCAGGGCATGGGATCTCATGCATACCAGCACTCAGGAGGGTTAGGACCCTGGAGAGCATGCTCCCTGTCCTTTGATCCTGCACTCTCTTTTCACGTAATTATTCTAAGCTAATGATGTCATACTGGGCAGGCCCCTGACAGGGTACGCCCCCCCACACATACACAGTGTCCTTAAAGGAGGACTCTTTGAAGACCCACAGGACCCTGTGGGAAGCGCGGCAGCAGCGATCCCGCTGCGGATGCTCCCGATGGCTGCTGCTCTTCGCTCATCCCCAAGCATGTCTCTCCCACTCAAGGAAACCTCGAGGGCTGCCCCTCACGTTCCTACTTCATTCACACTCAGCCTTCGCTTAGTGTGCAAAAGAAAGGCCTCTGTTTCACAACCTTTCTAATGCCAAGTGACCCTGCAATACAGTTCCTCATGTTGCGGTGACCCCAAACAAAAAATAATTCTGGTAGCTACTTCAAAACTGTCGTTTTGCTACAGTTATGATTCTGATACGCATTATGTATTCTCATTGCTACAAATCAAACATAATTTAAACATAGCTATGGACTGTGGAGCGTTAGCCCCACTTCCCCTGCTCCTTAGGCCCCGGACGGATGATGCAATCACGTCTGCGCATGCGCGCTGGCATTCAGTTTGGAACGCGAATCCATAACAGCGTGCGTTTCTGCTGAACAGCGCTGCTGCAGATGGTAGCGCGACTTCTCAGCGGCTAAAGCCATCAGAAATATGTATTTTCCGATGGCTTCAGGGAACCCCTGTGTTTTGCTCGTTCGACCACAGGTTGAGAACCGCTGCACTAGCTGAAATCTTCCTTGGGCACACTTCCCATAGAGGGAAAATCGTTGCATATTGCTCAACAAAAGAACAGTTCAAAGAGAGTTTGAGGGCAGACTTCCAAGACAGCCCTGTATGGGAGAATTTTTTAAAGTATCTCTGATTCTCATGAAGGATGATAGAAAGTATCAGAAAAACTGAGCTATCTATAATTTGAAATTTAAAGCAGCAAAGGCCTTTGGGCTCTAATTCTTCCCCTTTTCCTTTGTTCAGTGATATATTACAGCAGAATAGCAGCAGTGGGCGTCTGGCACTTAACCATCTAAGGTCAGTGTTTTTTGTTTTGTTTTGTCTGTCTTATTGAGACAAGGTCTCACTATACAGTTCAGGCTGGTCTTGAGCTTACTTTTGTAGCCCAGGCTGGTCTCGAACCCACACCAATCCTCTTGCCTCAGCCTCCCAAGCGCTGGGATTACAGACCTGCACCACCAAACCCTGCTCTTACCTGAGCTCTTCAACTTCCAAATGGAAAATGTCACAAAGAACTCAGGGGCTCAGTTGGAATCAAAGCTACAACTGGAGTCCTGCTGTAGAACCAGTGTGTTCTGGCTTCATTCTCAGAACTAACACTTCTTTGTTCCCTTAAAAGTACACAAGATACAGTCACTTCTTGGCCTGTTGGCTAAGATCAAGCGTAGTATCTATTCCTATGAGTTTAGAATACAAAAGATTATGAGGATCCATGGGTCTCAGTGTGATCCATTCTACCCAGTGAGAATGAAGACAAGACAGGAAGGCAGAAGCTGGGTTAGGCAGTGGCCCGTCTGCCTGGCAGGCATCTGCCTGGTTGGCCAGGTGACCCCAGAGCAAGGATGTACATGTGTTTATACCCTTGCAAAGTTAGCAACGCTTGACACAAAGTTGCCTAGTGACTAACAGCTGACATGACCCAGTCAGGATGCTTCGCTCAGGACTGAGGTAGTTTGTTTGCTTTAGGTTCTGAGGCCTAGTCCCGCCTACACACATTTGACCAATTTCCCAGTTTCCCCAGCTCCCACCACAAGATAGGATTACAAAGAGCCATGTAACACATGCTCAAAGATTAACTGCAGGAGGGATTTTAGAAGTTAGGTTTTGAGCCAATTTTTGCAATAACAGTTTTTCTCCATTCTGTCCTCTGTTTCTGCAACATAATTAGGTTCACAAGCAAACCAAATTATTTTTGGCACATAGGTAGTTGAGAATCATTTCATATTTATTCCGTTTGCCTTTTGAGAAAAAAAAAGCCCAGAACTATGCCCTGTGCCACTCATCTCCCATGAGGACCGCCCTGCCGAGGTTGGATGCTCAGGACGTTTCTTAAAAATCTGGGTGCTGACCTGAAAGAGCTTTCTAGCCCAGGCCAAATAGAAGGTAAATCTTTTTCCAGTGACTTGTAGGCTATATAACATGAGCTTAGGAAGGAAGGAAGGAAGGAAGGAAGGAAGGGAGGGAGGGAGGAAGGAAGGAGAGAAAAGAGAAGTGAAAAGAAAAGATGATGTATTGCTGAAACCACATTATAGAAAAGATTAGATAGATAGATAGATAGATAGATAGATAGATAGATAGATAGATGATAGAAACATAGACCTACATAATTTCTAAAATTAAGTTAAAATTTTCATCTACATATTTGTTGTGAAGGTGATATCACAAATGCATAAATTGGGGCCGGGGAGATAGCTCTGTGACACAAGTGCCTGCCTGGCAAGTGTAAGGTCATGAGTTTGAGCCTGGTCCCACCAAAGAGGAAAAACAAACATACAAACAAATGGCATAAATTAATTCCACAGTTTAGTTCAGCGTTTTAAACAGGAAAACCTCAACAAATTTGTAAGATAAAAGTTACATAAAAATATGTAATAGAGCATTTTTGGAACCTACTAATGAGACATGATTTTGCAAAGAAGTTCTCATTTATGACGTAAAACTTGCTTTAGCAAAGCTACTACACTCCTATTTGGACCTGCCGGACACTAAGGGGTTTTCCAAACCTACTCTTCCCTTCTCACTATCTCATGGGTTGTGATTCTCAGGAGAATTATTATTTAGCCAAATAAATGTAAGCTCCTATTTCTCAAAAGAAAAGCACTGAGAGAACGGTGAGGAGAGGAAAAGCAAACAGTAGATACAGGGCCAGGCTACGACGGCTTTTGTGAGCGAGAAATCAGATAACGTCGAGAAAACTGGAGCAAGCATGGTCAAAGCATATGTTTTCAAATACTTTCGTTCTGAGGATTTTATCAAGTCATAAAACTATTTTATTTAAAACAGATGATGATAAGGGATCTTTATCAAGAAATTATTATTAGATACTTCATTTGTATTGACCCATTTCATGTCCACAATAACTCACTGAGTTATGTATTAGTATTTTACACGCAGGGGACATGACTGGAATTATTTCCACAGTCATGAATGGTAGAGCCCAAGTACAGATCTGGTATCCTAGTTCCAGAGCAGCTGTGCAACAAGTAGGATGTATTGCTTCTAACTTTCAGAATAATTAAAGAAAAGAGAAAAAATGCAAATGTCTTGAGAGTTCTTTTACATGGCAGTTTTCATGGATATACAGTCTGAGCTAATACTGTCATAAGTATAAAATATATTATGTAAATTAGAATGTGCTTTATGATTGTTTCCTTGAAATAGGCCAATGCAAGCAAATAAGAGAATTTAGAAGTCATTAGCTGTTCTGACACTGCTCACCCAGAAAACTAACCTTTGGATTAGACTGATCATCCTCAAAAGGAAGTTCACACACTGCAAGTCAACTGCAGGATTCTCTTATATGCAAATAGTAAAGAAATAGCAATATTAATATCAGTAATAATAATCCCTTCAGGAGCAGAGTCGCAATGCTCCTATTTCAATTACAAGGCTTCAAATTTATCACTGAGCCTCATGGACATAAGAACCCAGCTTTGTTACGTCAGCATGTGCTTGCATAAGACAGAATCGCCCTCAAAAACATATTCCTGGAAAACATAGGAAATGAAATCCCGCACTGTGGAAAACCCGCCAAAATGTAGCTACCAAAGCAAGGCACCGTTCCATGGACTGGGGTGGACTGTCCCACACAGAAGGGGCACAAACGCATGCTGCACACTGGGGAACAAACTGAATGAACCTTGCAGCTGTCTACATAAACAGGTACCCAGTATTGCACAGAACAATGCTATCACCAAAACATAAAAAGGAAATAATTGCATCAATAGTCAAGAACTGAAGGCCTTAGAGAGTTTTCAAAAAGCATGCCCATAATTTTATTTATTATTAAGAATTTTTCAGTCCACAGTTCTGAATGCCATGGGGAGTGTTGAGCCTGATACCAAGTCTAGGTTTGCTGGTGATGCCTGTAATCCCAGCACTGCGGAGCCTAAAGATAAGAAAGTCATTACGAGTCCAAGCTGCATAGTGAGAAACTTGTGCCAAATACATTTTTTTTTGTTTTATATTCATTTATTCAAGTAATTTTTATTAAGAACCTGCCATTTGTTAAGGACCATATGCGATGCTGGGAACATAATATACAGCATTATATTAAATACAATGCTTGCAAAGTGTCTTGTGAAGAATGGGAGTAGTGGCCAGGCAGTTAACATACAGTGTTAGCAATACCCTACTGAATGAGTATTTATTTAACCTGAGCAATATGAGTCTGCAGCAACATATTTCAAGGGATAATTGTAGATGTTCCAGAGAATATGAAGGTCTGTCTTGGACATCAGAGGTGGGCGGAGTGAAACAGAGAAGAAATGGCCTCTGGAAGCCATCTTTTTTTCTTGGATGGAATTTGAAAGAGCATCTTACTGAGATATATATTCTACTGGCAGGAGAAATTCTTGATCTTTTCCAAACTTTTATGATATTTTGCAGATTCCTCATGACCTATATTCTCCTGAAAATGTCTAAATTTTAAATGAAAAAGGAGCATCCTAAAAAGAAGGGGGCGCACAATAACAGAACTGGAAGGTATTGTGCCAAATACATTTAAAAAAGAAAAGCATAACTATATCCTTAAGATTCTTTCAGTAACATACCCTTCACTTGGGACATAAAGATTCATTGAATCAAGTGAAAGGAACCATTTATTTCAGATTTAAAACTGATGCCCATTTGTTGTAACAATTCCTTCTCTGCCAGGCCAACTTTGGCAGAGACTTGCTAAAAGAAGTGAATTTGTGATTGATGGTAACTTTTCTGTAGACCTACACACTACATTATTTGCAAAGTAAACCAAAAGAATCTGATTCCTTTGTAATGACATCTTGTGAACTCTTTTGACTCTTAAGAGATAACATCGTGCACATACTGAGAGAGAGTCAAGCTCTGGGCTCCAGGAATCCTGCTGTAGAGGACAATGAGGACAACGGGTTCACTGTGCCATTTTGCATCTCTGTGTCTCTCTCTTCCTAATACCTACAACAAATATTTAGAGAGGGATCAAAATGACACAAACTGCACAAATGAGAACAGAAAGATTCCACCAAATGGGGCAACCAATTAAATATAGGAGAAAAGTATTAAACAGTAGTAATAGACGTGTCAATCAGAAGTTCAATACAATTTATATCCATCAATGTAAATAGACTCAATCCTCCAACTAAAAGAAATAGACTGGCAGAGTGGATAAGGAAAAAGGAAACAAAATCTAACAATATGCTGTATATAAGAAATACACTTAACTCATACAGAAACTCATAGGCTAAACGTGAAAGGATGGAAAACAATACCACATGCCCCAGAACCACACACACACAAAAGAAAGCAGGGTAACAATCCTGCATGCAGGCACTCTAAAAATCAAACTGAGATTGATCAAATGAAAGAAACAAGGCCACTACATACTAGCTAAGAGAAAAATTCAAAGATGAAAGGTAACACTCATAAATATATATACAACCAACATGGAAGCACCAAGTTATATTAAAAAAAACTTAATGGACATGAAAAATCTAATATCCAATACCACCATCTTAACAGGAGACCTTAACATCCCTTTATCCCAAAAAGATAGGTCAATCAAACAAAAAATTAGCAAAGAAGTCGCACAACTGAACCAGAACTTGGAACAACTAGACTTGGTGAAAATACAGTGTTCCACCCAGCCACTTTAGAATACACCATTTTTTTCAGTTGCGCATGGGACATTTTCCAAAATACACCACATATTAGTCCATAGGCCAAGCTTAACTATATGCAAGAAAACAGAAATTATCCCATGCATGCTATCTGACCACAGTGCAATGAAACTGGAAATAAATGACAAAGGAAACCACAAGAACTCCAAAAATATATGGAAATTAAACAACACCCTTCTCAGCAATTAGTGGGTCACAGATGAAATAAAACAAGAAATTAAACAATATCTAGAATTTAATGAAAATTCAAGTACAACTTACTGGAATTTATAGGATATAAAGGAAGTAGATCTTAGAGGGAAATTTACAGCTCTGAACTCACACATTAAGAAAACAGAATGGGAACAAATAAATACTCTTATGGCACACCTAAACTGACTAGAAATGGAAGAGCAAATAAAATCCAAAGCCCAAAGACTGGAGGAAATTATAAATATTAGAGCAGAAATTAATTCAGTTGAGACAAAGAAGACAGTACAAAGAATTAATGAATCAAAAAGCTGGTTCTTCGAAAGATTAAATAAAATTGGTAAGCCCCTAGCTAACCTCATCAAAAAAGAGGAAAGAAAGGACTCAAATTCAAGCAATAAGGAATGATAAGGGTGAAGTTACGACAGACCCTGCAGAGATTCAGAGGATCATGGATACCTACTTTGAGAATCTTTACTCTCACAGAACTGAAGACATAGATGAAAGGACAGGTTCCTAGAAAGGTACAAATTACCAAAACTAAGTCAGGAAGACATAAGAACTCTCAAAAAACAAGTAATAGTTAGTGAAACACAAAATGTAATAAAAAGCCTATTGACAAAGAAAAGTCTAGGTCCTGATGGATTCATCACTAATGCTACAAGAAATTTACAGAAGACATAAGCCAAATATTCCTCGAGCTCTTCAATGAATTTGAAAAGGAAGCAATCCTCCCAAAATCATTCCTAGAGGCAAGTGCTGCCCTGATACTAAAGCCAGAGAGAGCTGCAACTAAAAAAGAACTACAGGCCAATTTCTGTCATGAACAGAGATGCAAAAATCCTTAATGAAATCCCTGCCAATAGAATACAGCAGGTCATCAAAAAGATTATAAACCATGACCAGGTAGCATGAATCCCAGGGATGCAAGGATGGTTTGATATATGCACATCTATAAATGTGATACATTATATCAATAGAGCCAAAGCCAAAAATCACATGATTGTCTCAATTGATGCAGAAAAGGCTTTGACAAAGTCCAACACTTATTCATGTTCAGAGTCCTACAGAAAATTGGAATAGAGTGCCTCTATCTCAAGCTGATAAAAGCCATCTATGACAATCCAACAGCTAACATAATTCTAAATAGAGAAAAACTGAAGTCTTTTGCTCTCAAATTTGGCACAGGACAAGGATGTCCTCCATAGCCACTCCTATTCAATATAGTTCTGGAATCATTAGCTACAGCCATCAGACAAGAGAGTGAAGCAAAAGGAATAAGAATAGGTAGAAAAGAAGTTAAATGACCATTATTTGCAGATGACACGATGATCTATTTGGAAGACCCAAAACACTCCACCAAGAAGTTACTAGAATTCATACACAAATTCAGTAGTGTAGCAGGTTAAAAAGTAAACACACAAAGGTCAATACCATTCCTCCATACAGATAACAAACACACTGAAAGAGAAATTCGAGAAACAACGCCTTTTCCAATAGCACTGAAGAAAATGAAATACTTGGGAATTAACCTAACTAAATAAATAAAAGAGCTTTTCAGTGAAAAGTACAGTACTCTGAAAAAAGAGATCCCAAAGGATTTCAGAAAATGGAAAGACATTCCCTACTCCTGGATAGGAAGAACCAACATTGTGAAGATGGCTATACTACCTAAATTGTTACACAGATTTAATGCGACCCTTATTAAAATACCATTGATGTACCTCACAGATATGGAGAAATCATTCCTAAAATTTATCTGAAACCAGAAAAGGCCTACAATAGCAAAAACAGCCCTAGAAAACAAAGATAAGGCAGGAGGCATTATAATTCCTGCCCTAAAATTATGACTGCAAAGCTAAAATGATAAAATCAGCATGATATTGGCAAAAAGTAGATCTTAGGAGCAGTGGAATAGATTAAAAGATGCAGAAGCAACTACAAACACACTCAGCCACCTTATCTTTGACAAAGGGGCCAAACATGTTTACTGGAAGAAAGATAGCCTCTTTAACAAATGGTGCTGTAAAAACTGGCTCTCTACATGCCGAAAACTAAAACTTGACCCGGGTCTATCACCATGCACTAGACTAAAGTCAAAATGGATTAAAGATCTAAATATTAAAAGAGAAATATTAAATCTCCTGGAAGAAAAAGTCCTTAAGACATTGCAGTAGGCTAAGAATTCATGGATAAAATTCAAAATGCATGTTTATCAGTAGAAGGAATCAAGAACTGGGATCTCCTGCAGCTAATAAGTTCTTTCACCTGAAAATAAATTACCAAAACAGTGAAAAGACAACCCACAAATTTTGACAATATTTTAACTAATAAGTATTCACACTAAGGTCTTCTATCTAGAATTTATAATGAACTAAAAAACATTAGGGTCCCAAAATTGAAAGACTCAATCCCAAAATGGGCATCTGTGATATACACACACTTCTCAGAGGAAGAAATTCAACAAGCCTATAAATACATGAAGAAATGCTCCACATCACTAGCCATTCGTGAAATGCAAATTAAAACAACACTTAGATACCATCTCACCCGAGAAAGAATGGGTTTCATAAAGAAATCAAGCATCAACAAATGTTGGAGAGGCTGTGGGGAAAAAGGAACCCTTCTCCATTGCTGGTGGGAATGCAGACTGGTGCAACCATTATGGAGAGTAGCGTGGAGACTTCTTTAAAAACCTAGAACTGAAAATCCCATTCAATCCAGATTTTCCCCTATTGGGAATTTTTCCAGAAGAACTAAAATCATCATACCATAGTGATATGTGTGCACCTATGTTTATAGCAGCATAATTTGTACTACCCAAATCTTGGAAACAATCAAAATGACCATCATTTGAAGAATGGTTGAAAAAGATGTGGTACTTTTATACAATGGAATATTGCTCAGCTATAAAGAATGAGAAACTCAGAGACTTCATATATAAATAGATGTATCTTGAACATATAAGTGAAATAAACCAGATCTACATGTGTAAATATCGTATAGACTCCCTAGTGTAAGAACTCAAAAGAAGAAATAAAAATGGAAAGGCATAACACCGATGAGTGGAAACAAGGGATTTAAGCATTAAACAATGAAGTGACTACAAACAGAAAAGATAGCAAACATGGCAGAGGAAAAACCATGCACTTATATACACAGGATGAATTAGACAATGATCCTGAGAACCTCCAACAGGTTTTTCACACTGAGGATAGCAATGTGTGACACTAAAACTATGCTTGGAATGCCTGTCATTCCAATCTTTTAGATGCATACTGCTCCTAATGTAATTTCAGTTATTGCTATATCTCTTAAGTAAATATTTGGTTTACGAGAACAAAGAAATGATATTAAATGTAAGTAAGAGACGTGGAAAATGCCATAGGATCTACTGGTTACAGCTTTGTATATACTTAGATTTCTAAATGTGTAAAAATGTGTAACTGCTTTTATCACATTGTATAGAGATTTATTAGAACATCAATGATTGATAGAAAATATCAATTGTTGCAAGTCAAGTCTAAGATGTTTGATACTCAGAAAGACAGTGATGTCATGCTCAAGTACCTATGTTATCAAGTAGTAGTATCAGTAAGATTTTCTTCTGGTAGGTTAAGAATAGAAGTTTACAGACCAAAAATTAGAGAAAAAGAAGGGCTGCAAGGATTGCCAATATTTTGGCCCTAGCCCTTCAAGGTCAGTGAGTACTCAGGACATAAGAGAGCCTGTGCTATAACATCCTATAACTCAGTGATTTTCCAATTTTCTGTTCAAGGAGATTATGGGACTACAGAGGAAAGGGAATGAAGATACATAGTGTGCCAAAGGAGAGTCACTTAGAGAGAAAACATTCTCTCAGACTTTCACACAGACCAGACCGGTCAAGCAACGGCTGTGACTCATCCAGATGGCTGACACTGACAACAGTTCTACAAAGCAATGCACATGGTTCTAAAGTAAATCCTGAGGAGATGTGACTGACCTTGAAACATACAAAAGTTACATGTTTTGATATACAAGTCATGCTTAAACTTGCATTTAACCACCCTGCAAAAAAGTTTAACCACAAGGCCTAAAACGGAAAGCTAGATTAGAATGCTCAGCTGTAAAAGGATTAAATCAACAGCTTCCACCACTGCCAAATTTACCAATAACCCACTGCGATGATCAAACATTGAATTATGTATACAACTACTTTCTTTTAGTTCAATGAGAAGAAATTCGGTTGTACCAGTCATGATTTGAAAGATTGTAACATCTACATCCTGTGATCTCTATAACTAACAGAAGGACAACCGTATTCATAGTATCAAATATTAAAACATACTACTAACATATTTCGAAACTGTCACATTGTTATACATTGTTATTTCTTATTAAAAGTAATTTAAAAAGAAACAAAATCCAACAGTACACTGTATACGGGAAACACATTTAAGTCAGAAGTAAATACACAGACTAAAAGTCAGAGGATGGAAATCAATGCTCCAAACAACAGAAACCCAGATGAAAATAGGGGTCACTACTCTGTGTGGATACAATGTGCATATCAAATCAAGAATGATTAAAAGAGGTAAAGAAGGCCACTACATACTTGTTAGAAGAAATCTTAAAGGGGAGGAAGATAACTATAAATATGTATGCATGAAATTTAGGAGCACCCAACTGTATGAATAGACATTAAAAATAAAATTAAGATAACATAATTGTAATGAGAGACCTTAGCATTTCATTCTCAGAAAGAAATAGAGAGGCTGGGGAGATAGCTCAGTAGAAGAAGTGATTGCCTATAAAATGCAAGGTCCTGAGTTCAACCCCCAGTACCACAAAAAAAAAAAGAAAGAAAGAAAGAAAAAGAAATAGATAGACTATACAAAAGAAATCATCAAAGAAATAACAAAACCGAATCAAACTTGTGAACAAATGGACTTAGTAGACACTTAGAAATATTCTACCTACCAACATAGAATATACATTCTTCTCAGCTTTACATGGTATTTTCTCTAAAATAAACCATATATTCTCCCATAAAACATGTTCAAGTAAATGTGAAGGAGAAGAACTTATCCTATCATAAGAGCAGACCATAGTGTAATGAAATTGAAAATTAGTGACAAAAAAAGTCATAAAAATTTATGAGTTGCAAGAAGCTAAATAACACCCTCCTGAGCATTTTATCAGTCACAGATGAAAATTAAAGAATAAACAAAAGTATCTATCATCAAACAAAAATGGAAATAAAACTTATCAGAACCTGAGAGGTGTAATGAAAACATTCCTAAGAGAGAATATACAGTGGTGAATTCTGACATGAGGAGCACAGAACAAACACAAATGAACAACCTCATGCTGCACATCAAGCTTCTAAAAAGAAGAGCTATTCAAGCACAATGCCTGTAAAAATAACAAAGACCTGGAGAGAAATTCACACAATGGCAACTAAGAAAACAATGCAAGAAATTGATGAACTGAAGAGTTTGGTCTTGGAAAGAACAAGTAAATTGATAAACCCCTTGCGAATTTTATCAAAAAAAAGGAAAGAAAAAAACCAAATTCATGCAATAAGGAGTGAAAATGGTGAAATCTCTATAGAGCCTGTGGAAATTCAGACGATCATCAATACCTGCTTCAAAAATCTGTACACTTACATGATGGAAAACACAGAAGAAATGGACAGATTCCTAGACATGTACGAATTATCAAGGTTGAGTCAAAATGATACAAAAATTGTGAATAATCAAATATCAGTTAATGAAATTGAAAATGTAATTAAAATTTATGAACAAAGAAAAGTCCAGGATCTCATGGAATTATGGCTTAAATGTACAAGAAAATTACAGAAAATTTAATACCAATATTCCTTAAACTCCTTAATGAATTTGAAAGAGAAATATTTCTCCTAACTCACTCCTAAAGACAATTCCCTGATAACCCAAACCAGCAAAAAACCCAACCAAGAAATAGAATTATAGGCCAATCTCCGTAATGAACATAGATGAAAATATCCTCCATGACATGCTAGCAAATTGAATGCAGGAACTCACCTAGAACATTGTACACCATGACTCAGTGGGATTCATCCTAGGAATGCAACATTGGATCAATATATGCAAATGAATAAGTATAATATACTACATTAACAGTGTGAAAGACAAAACTCACATAATGATTTCAATAGATGCAAAAAAGCGTTTGACAAAGTCGAACA
Organism: Myocastor coypus; assembly: GCA_004027025.1. Taxonomy (NCBI): domain Eukaryota; kingdom Metazoa; phylum Chordata; class Mammalia; order Rodentia; family Myocastoridae; genus Myocastor; species Myocastor coypus. The sequence goes on along the minus strand of PVJA010039451.1, from coordinate 1,944 downwards.
TTCACTTATGATAAAAATGCTACAGAAAATTGGAATAGATGGTCTTTACCACAATCTTATAAAAGCCATCCATGACAAACCAACAGCCAACATCATACTAAATGGGCAAGCACTGAAAGCTTTCACATTAAAATCAGAAACAAGACAAGGATGTCCACTCTCAGCACTCTTTTTAAATGCACTTACAGATACATTGTCCATAGGAATTAAACAAGAGAAAGAAGGAATAAGGGTAGAAAAGAAAGAAGTTAAGGTAGCATTATTCACAGATGGCATGATGCTCTACATAGAAGATGCCAAAAACTCCATCAAAAGACTTCTAGATTGAATAACAAAATTCATTAGTGCAGCTGGATGCAAAGTCAACAATCAAAAATGAATAGCGTTCCTGCACACAAACAGCAAACTCACTGAAGAAGCTATTAGGAAGACCACACTCTTCACAACAGTCTCCAAATGAGAGGAGTCCTCCACAAAACAAGAACCACATCCCTCTGTCTGAACGCTGTCTCTACCAGTGACAGCACAGGCATGCACCAAAGTGGACATCTTTTCTATATGCTTTTCTTTTTGTTACTCTTGCTTTATTTTGCTTTCTTTTGATCTTCATTGTTTGGTTTTATTTATATAAGTGCAAACATTGTTTCCAGTTTTTGTTGCTATTGGTCATTCTGTTTTTCTTTTTGACTATTCCTTCCTTTTTCCCTACCTGTTTTCTTCATCAGTTATCAAAGTTTCTGTAATTTTTCTTTGTCCTCCAAACTTGTTTCTAATTTCTTTCTCTTCTTCTCTTTTCCCCACCCCCAAATCTCTTTAAATTTATCTTCTCAAAAGTAAATCACTATATGGAGAGCATGTTTATTTCATGTGATTTTCTTCCTTGTTTTGAAATTTGTAATATAACCACCAATATAAGTGGTAAATTAAGAGTCATCACAGTTCATCATTTTCTAGGCTGCGTTTGATGCTCTTGTCCTTGCTGGTTCTTCTGCTTTAGCCAAGGTGACATCATTGTTCTAGTCAACTGTTCTTGCTAATATGAAAAGCATGAATTTCCTCAAATGTCATGAACGTTAGTATAGGATAGTGCCCAAGAACAAGGGGCAAGACCAAATAGAAAACGCTTGCTCCTTCCCGGTAAACCGAAAAGGTAGGAACTTGAAAAAGATTCAAAAGGCAAAAGCCAACTACAGTGCTCGCTTCGGTAGCACATATACTAAAATTGGAACGATACAGAGAAGATTAGCATGGCCCCTGCGCAAGGATGACACGCAAATTCGTGAAGCGTTCTATATTTTTAAAAAAAAAAAAAAAAAGCCAACTACAACCAGAAGACATTACTAGGAACTTGCCATTTCTAAGGGTTCTAAATACCCGCAATAAAACTACCAGTCATATACTATTAAAAAGCATCAGTCCCTGAATCAAACTAAACAAAAAAAAGAAAGGAATTGAAAGGACACATAAGCAAGATGCAAGCTCAGACTCCAACTCACCAAAGGCACACCTGGGGATCGAGGAGGTGGAACAATTCAAAAGCTGCCCACCTAGTTTATGCTCTCAAGGGATAACAGCAGAATAATGAAACAGGCAAATAAGGGCATAGAAAAAAATCAAATGAGAAATCATTTCGGGGTGACAGTCAAATAGATCACCAGATGAAAGCATCTGAAAGCAAGCTTAGAGGCTGGGCATTTGATTCCTGGATCTGCCCTGCCAGCCCGCCCACAGGGCACGCTGAAATAGCCATTGAGACTGGGTATGATGGCACACACCTGTAATCCCAGCTCTTGGGAGGAGGTACGCAGGTGGATCACTCTGAATTTGATATAAACCTTTCCCTTAAAAATAGAAGAGAAGGAAAGAAAGAAAAGAAAGAAAGGAAGGAAGGAAGGAGGGAAGGAAGGAAGGAAGGAAGGAAGGAAGGAAGGAAGGAAGGAAGGA
>PVJA010039450.1:0-19139 GCA_004027025.1 Myocastor coypus | reverse complement strand
AAAAAAAAAAAAAAAAAAAAAAGAAGTAGGAAAAGAAACAAGCTCTGCAAAGTGTCCTTTCTTTTTTGCTTTTTTAAAAAATTTAGCCGGCCGTGGTGGCTCATGCCTGTAATCCCATCACTCGGGAGGCTGAGGCAGGAGGATTGGTTCGAGTTCGAGACCAGCCTGGGCTACAAAAGTGAGCTCAGGACCAGCCTCAACTGCATAGCGAGACCCTGTCTCAAAAAGACAAAAAATAAATAAATAAATAAATAAAATAAAATAAAATAAAAAATTAATTTTATTAGAATGTATTTGCACAATATAATAATTACATTTATTGTAGGAAATTGGTAAATGCGCATAACACATCTCTTTCCCCATCATCTACCTCCTCTTGTTTTGTCACTATCAGATTCATTTATTTATATAAGCCATTATAAAGTTAATTATCATATATGTAGATTAGCAACCAGACTAATAGATCAAAAACATAACACATAAAACAATTATACTGAATCAAAATATGCAGTTTCCTATTAACATATCTTAAAACTCACCTTGAACATGTTATCTGCTATGAATCCATAGAAGCACTGTTAATTTCTGATAACATATAAATGATTTCTAACATTCCTCTTGATTTTTTGTAATTTCTTTTTTTTGTTTCTGTTACTGTCCTCCCGTTTTTCATTAGAACCCTCAACATGTTAAACAGTTACTTTAAATCCATTGATAAATATTACTGTACCTTTTTTGTATACAAGTTATTGTGTTAGGCCATGAAACATGACACTATATGAGTAGTCTACACCATTAGTGGGTCCAAGTCCTAAGGAGGCAGATTGGCCTGCTTCTGGGATAGGGTACAGAGGTATAAATAAATTCAGTTAGTTGGATCTTCCCAGTCAGATGATCCAAGTAGGTTTTGACTTCTTTAATGACAAGAAAGAATTGATCAGAGGAAAGATGGCGATGATCAGAAATTAGGCTATGGTTTCCAGGCTGGAACATGATATATAGTGGCTGTTGAGGATCAAGTGGTTTATACATTTTAAGAAAGGCATATAGCTATCTGCAGTTGGAGTTAGCTTCAAAAGGTGAAAAAGGGCTAATGAGGCACTCAGAAACAAAACTATAAAAGGAATCACTAAAAGAATGTAAGGAAGAAAGGATTCTCTCATTTTTTGAGTATGTGAATCTTCAATAAACTGGATTTTGAAAGAATTAACTTTCAAGAATGCTATTGAAATCATGAATGAAATTTGAATAGAGGTATTAGATTTTTTGATGTATGTCTTAGTTACTCTTTTCAATCACTAAAGCACAATATTCAGTTAAAGGAAGAAAGGTTTATTTTAGGCTCATAGCTTATAGAGGTTTCCGTCCATAGTTAACTGATACCCAGACAAGGCAGGGAAGAGGGACATCACAGCAGAAACAGTCCATAACATGTCAAGCAGAAGGCAGCAAAGCCTTTTATCCCATGGAAGTACAAGCCTTCTGGGTGGTGCCACCCACACCCAAGGTGGGTCTTCCTCATTATCCACATCCAAGATTACACTAAAACAATGGACTGTTGAGTTATCACACCCTTAATCTATGTTTCACACACCCTTCATCCACAGTCATGCACCCTAACTTCAGCCACCTTTGAATAGCTCCATCTGTGAGTACATGGAGGGCTGGCCAAATAGCTCAGCAGATTAAAACACCTGCAAGCAGGCACAGGAACCAGGGGTTCAATCCCTGGACCCGCTGTGCTGGCTCTGCTCCTGGGAAGTGCTGAGATGGCAATTGAACATCTTGTAGACCCTTCCCTAAAATAAAAATTAAAAAAAAAAAAGAAGTGGAAATTCATTGAAAACCTACATTCTGAAAGATGTGACTCTCCTATACCTTTACTTTATCCTCTCAGAAAATGGCCTGGTATTACCTTATAACACTGGTAGCTGGCTGCCTGAATATTCTTTAGAGAAACTAACTGCCAAAGGAAAGACTTCTAGCACCCAATATTTGGCCATCTCCAGGGAGAAAGATTAGTTCATTATTCCATTAGCACAGTCAAGCCCAATAATCACACCTAAAATCTATGAATTGATAGCATCTGAAGTAAAGAAACAACTGTAGAAAGGTATAGAAGAAATCAGATCAGAAATAATTTCTGAAGTAAAAAAAGAGATAATACCTATAATAAAAGTACTAAGTGCTTCTACAGAAGATGTTGATAAAAAAAATTGAGGAGAATAGAAAAATGATGGAATCCTTGAATGAGCAATATAGGAAAGTAATAGAAGGTATGAAGCAGATTCAAAATGCTATACAGGAACTTAAAACCTCAATCACAAACTGGCAAAACCTTTTCAATGAAAATGAAAATAGATTTTCACACCTTAAAGACACAATTGCAGCTAGTGAAGAGGTAAGAAAAGATCTCTTAATAACAACTAGGATGCAAGAAAAAATAATTCAACATCTGCAAGATGATGCCAAGATGAACAACATGAGACTAATAGGCCTCAATGAGAAAGAAGGAGTCTGTCAAATGATATAAAAAGAATATGGGAAATAGTAATAGCAGAAAACTTCCCAAATATGGGGAAACAATTTGACATTCAGATAACCAAAGCATATAGAACTCCAAATAACATCAACCCAATTAAAACCACACCCAGACACATAATAACCAAGATCCCAGAAATTCAGCACAGGAACAGTATACTAAAAGCTGCTAGAGAAAAGAAACAGATCACATTTAAAGGAAAACCAATTAGAATAACGGCAGATTTCTCTTTACAAACTATCAAGTCAAGAAGAGCATGGAGCAAAGTCCTTCAAGTCGTGGAAGAAAACATATTCCAGCCCAGACTGCTATCCTCTGTAAAACTCTCTTTCAAGTTTCAATGGAGAAGTGAAATACTTCCAGGACAAAGAACAAAGAATTTCATGATCACAAAGCCAACCCTACACAGTTTACTAAAAAATATTTAGAGAAGGATCAAAATGACCACAACTCATAAAGGAGAATGGAAAGAACTCACAAAATGGGGCAAATAATTAAACACAGGAGAAAAGAGGCATACAAAAATAGTCTTTCAACTATTCTTTTATATACAGCAGCAAAATATTTTCATTAGCATATTCTACAAATGGACTTCTCCTGCACCCTATGGGTCATGATTGTGTCTGGTTCTACAGCGTGGATATCAAGGAAATAGTAGTAGCTCAGTCCCACAAGTGACACCTGGCCACCAGTAAGCATCATGGACACTGTCCATGTACATGACATGACTAGAACTTTGTGTGATGTCCTATCCCCAAACTGTTAAAAGTTCTGGTCATATTTTGCAATTCCAATATTTATAATATGTTTTATTCTTAGTAATTCTTTATTACTATGGAAGCTTTCTTAGTTGATATCTTTGGATATATTCACCTATTCAAATACTATGTGAGTACTCTGAATTGCTTAGAGATTTGTACATGTGATACACAACATTCTGGCCTCTAATTTGGACTCACGATTTGATTTGAGTTTTGGACTATTGTTTTGAAATACTTAATTTTAATTAATATTTAATTTTTTGAATATTGTTTAATTATACTTTTTTGTTTTATGATTCATACTGTATCTCTAATTTATAATCTACTTATAAGACATTATATATTTTCTCCTAGTATTAGAAACTTTAAAAAGAAAAAAGAAATGTATGTATACACAAGTGTACATGTATATACATAGGATAGATGTATAGCTACTTTGTCTTAGTTCATTGAGAATAAAGGTTTGTAGTAACATTGTTTAGAGAAGATACTAGGTCTGCACCTTTTCCTCTGAATAACTACTATAAAGAACAATATGCATGATATTAATTGTAACCATCCTACTTACTCATTTTGAAACTGTTTCATTGCTGTTATCTTTTTTCTCATTAAAATGAATTAAAAAAAGAATTTTTAAAGAATCTTTTCATATAAGGGAAGTCTGTAATACTAGTGGATTTTCCACAGAAACTGTAGGTCAGATTGGATGGGATGGGACTGCCTTATCCTTAGATGGCATTTAGCAACAGGATTAACCATGATTTTAACCACACTTCATAGAGACATGAGGTAGGACTTCTAGACTACTTCAGAAAGTGGCAAGAATGATAAGATGTTTTCAAAGTGAGGGAGTATTTTAGGGGGAATTAAGGGCAATATGTTTTTCATTATTGTAATTTTTTAAAAATTTAAATATTTACCAGATATCTTGGTCATACCACATACATATATTATGTGAATAAATGTGAATTAAACATCAATAGCAAGGTGTGGGGAAATTAAAATGTAGAGCTTTTGTGTGTTTTTCAGTTTAAATTATTAGCTGAAAATAGACTTTTATACCTATGAACTGTTTTATATAAATTCCAAGATAACAACACATACAAGAAACACTAATGTTATACACTCCACCAAAATTTTGAAGCATAAAAATACAACATACAAAGAAGGTAGCAAGAGAGCAAAAAGTACAGAATAGGGCTAATAGGAAACAGGTAAGAGGTATGCTATGCTTGCCCTGTTCCCGGGATGCACTTAGACAGGTGATTTGAGTCTAGGTGTGGTGGTATGCAACTGTTACCTCATTTTAGGAGGCTGAAAAAAAGGAGAATCACTACAAGTCCAATCTACATAGTGAGAACCTGTAGACCCTGTACTAAATACATAAAAAAAGCAAAAACAAAAAAGCAAAAAATTAAAAAAACAACTAAGAAAATAGTAATGGTACATCCTTCCCTGGCAATAATTACAGTAAGTTTAAATGAATTAAACTCCCCAATCAAGAGATATAGACTAGATGAATGGATATAAAAAAAGACCTAACTATATACTGATTGTATGAAAATCATTTTACTTTACTTAGTTCTGAATTTGTTCATTTTTATGGAGTTACATTATGGTAATTCTGTACATGTATAATGTGTTTTAATCCAGTCAGGTTAACAAGTGTTTTCATCTCAACTGTAACTTTTTTCTTCTTTTTTTGGAGACAGTTCTCACTAAATAGTGCATGCTGGCCTTGACTTTGCTTATATAACCCTACCTGGCCTCAAACTCATGGTGATCCTTCTGCTTCAGATTCTGGAATGCTAGAATTACAGACAGGTGCCACCATGCCCAACTAACCATTATTTATTTTTAGGGAATGGGAAATGAAAAAAATTCTCTGTAAAATATTGTTTGGAATAAAAAGATTAAACCATAAACTCAGAGAACATATTACAACTTACATATCCAGTAATCCAGTGTATTGAGAATATAGTATATTAAGAACACTCAATTCAACAAGACAGCCTACATTTTAAAATTAACAAAAGATCTGAGCAGACATTTCATGAATAAACATAGGAAAATGTGCTCAACTTCATTCTAAGAGAAATGAAAATTTAAGTTTTTTAATGCTGTTGTGCATATAATTACCACAAATTTATTGGCTCAAAACAACGGTCTCACCAGTTGTTTTCAATAGGCCAGAAAGGCTGGATAGGTACAGCATGACTTTGATGGTTCACTGAATCTTCACATGGATGCAGTCAAGCTGTTGGCAGGGTTATGTTCCTGTCTGTAAGCTCTAGGCCAGTGGTTCTCAACCTGTGGGTTGTGACCCCGGCGGGGGTTGAACGACCAAAACACAGGGGTCGCCTAAAGCCATTCTGAATCATAACTGTAGCAAAATTACAGTTTTGAAGTAGCCACCAAAGTTATTTTTTGGTTTGGGATCACCACAACATGAGGAACTGTATTGCGGAGTCACGGCATTAGAAAGGTTGAGAACCACTGCTCTAGGCTTACTCTAGTTGGTAGAGATTTCATTTTCATACGGCTATAATATGAAGGGCCAGCTTTATATTTTTTAATTTTTGCTGTCAGCCTGCAGTTTTTCTCAGCATCTAGATGCCACTTGTATTCACTGGCTTCTCAGTACTTTCATTTTCAAAGCCAACATTGGTGGGTTGAGTCTTTTTCTTGTCTCAAAGTACTCAAATTTTCTCTTATGCCATATCTCTGACTTCAAATAAGAAAGGTGCTCTATTCTAAGAAATTATGTGATAGACGGGGGCCACCTGAGTTTTCCAGGGTACTTATCCCCCCCCCCCCTTTTTTTTTCAGCATGGGGGTTGAATGCAGGGCCTTCCTACTGGGCTACCTCCCCAATTTTCCTTGTAATATTTTCAAAAATTTATTTTGAGACAAGATTTTGCAGAGTTGCTAAACTGCTAAGCTGGGTTTAAACTCGTGATCTTCCTACTCTGACTTCTCAAGGTGGTAGCATTATAGGTGTGTGGTGCCATTCCTAGCTACTTGCCCACTTTGTAGATTAGTAATTTAATATGGTATATATATATATATATATATATATATATATATATATATATACACAAACACACACACTAGCATTTGATTTAATGATCACGGGATGAGAACCTTGGAAAGATATTTCAGAAAAATAAAGTAGTTTTGTCAGTTTCATAATTTTCTTAGGAATCTGTTTTCAGAAAGCTGTATATATTCTCTGATGCAGAGCTACTGGTAAATTCCTTTGTATAATCCTGTTTTCCTATCCACCCCATGCCTAAGCTCCATATGATATATGGAATAATCATCTTATACTTTACACCTCTGAGTTATGAATATTTTAGGCCTTTCTGCTCTAGGTCATCTTTACCTTGTGGATGAAATTTTCTGAAACCATAAGATAAGCCTGTCCTAGTGACTTTTTACTCTTTTTTTGTTTGTTTGTCTCCTCAGACTTTGGCTCTTCCTAGAAAGAAGAAATGGCTGAATCCCAGGTAAATAATAAGTTGTGTCTTTGTTCTGTTATCCTACAGTACAAGTTAAGGGGGCAGTAGTAGTTCATACAGCAAATTAGAAAACCGAAAACATAAACATTTTCAGAGGAAATACAGTTAAAAGGTTAAACTAGACAAAAATTAAAATGTGTTTATTTTATAAAATGTGTTTATTTTATAAAATGTGTTCAATTAGTGAGATTGAATTTCATTTCCATAAATCAGAGTAGAAATTCATTACTTAATTTCCATTGACACTTAGGTCTATGAAAACAAGATAATGTAGCTTTTTGTAGTTGATAAACTGGATTTAAAGTTTTTTTTTTTTTTTTTAATTTAAATGTACTTAATACATGGTCTCACCATACAGAGCAGATTCTTAGTGATTCTCCTGTTTCCAGTCTTCCAAGCCCTGGGACTACAAGATGTGCCACCATGCCTAGTGTCAGTCTCAGCATGCCCAAGGGTGGGGCCCACACAGCACAACAGGTATTAAATTTTTGATCCCTGCATCTGCCTAACCAGGCACTTTAATCTACTGAACTAGCTGGCCTTAAACTGGATTTTTAAAAAAATTGCTTTTGTTAGTCTGTTTTTTAAAATATTTGGCACAAGGTCTCACTACACAACTCAGAATCATAATGACCCTCTTGTTGTCAGCCTCCTCAATGCTAGGATTACAGGTGTGCCTTGTCATGTCCAGTCTCAGTGGCTGGCTCAGCACATTCAGGGCATGGCCAGCATAGTATGCGGTACCAGGGATTGAACCTCGGTCCCTGTGCTTGCCTAAGCAGGTGCTTAGTCTGCTGAGGTATCTTGCTAACCCTGTTAGTCTGTTTTGATCAATGATTAAATCAAAGAGTATAGGTCAAAATAGCCCTGCATTAGAATAAATGCAAGTGAACATCAAGGGCAAAAGGAATAAATTACAGTATTTTGTATAGTAGAATACTATATAACAAGAGAACAGATGGTTACTATGTGCAGTAATATAGGTAAATCTCAACGTGGAGAGAAGCCAGAAACAAAAACATGGTTCTGTTTGTATGAAAATCACAAACTGGCAAAACTGATCTATTATGAGAGAAGTCAGAGTAGTGGTATTTATGTGGGTGGAGGGGATATACTGGGAAGAAATGTTTGGTAACTAAGGTGTTGAAAACATTCAGTATTTTGATTTAAAAAGTAGCTAATTGTGCAGACATGGTGGTATATGCCTGCACTGCAGCACTTGGGAGACTGAGGCATGAGGATCACTGCAAATTCAAGGCCAACCTGGGCTACAAAGTGGGTTCAAGGCCAGCCTAAACTGCATAGTGAAACTATGTCTCAAAAAAAAAAAAAGGAAGTAGATTTTTTTTTTAGAAGTAGATTATAATTGTATAAAAATATATCTTGTTATACTTATAGGGTTAGTGCATTACTCTATGCATGCCATGAAACAACTGAGAAAGAGAAAACTAGACTGTGTGAAGAAAGAGGTTAGATGTGTCTTTCAAATGACCCTATGTAATTATCTTGTTCTGTGGACATTTGCTGTGGATGAAGCTACAATTTAATCATTTCTGGTAAATATTACACTGTGAACAAGGATTGTGTTTACATTGTTTGATCTCCAGTCCCTAGAACAGTGCCTAGTACATGTTTTTTTGTTTTCTTTGAACACATGTAATTTTAATGGATTGAGTCCACAGTTCCTTATTTCTTTATTAAGCCTCAGAATAATGCTGTACTTTCTCTTCAAAGATAATTCTTTTTTTTTAAAGAATTTTTTATTTTATTTATTTATTTTTTTCTTGTTTCAGAACCTTTATTGTTTATTCACTCATTTTTGTGGCTGGCTCAGCCCGCCCTGAGGACAGGGCTGGCGCAGCATGTGGTGCCAGGGATCAAACCGCGGTCCCTGAAGCTGCCCAAGCTTTCCCAAGCAGGTGATTTAGACAACTGAGCCATCCCGCTGGGCCCCTCAAAGATAATTCTTTTTTTTTTGTTTTGTTTTGTTTTGGTGGGACTGGGGTTCAAACTCAAGACCTTACACTTGGCAGACAGGCACTTGTGTCACTGAGTTATCTCCCCAGGCCCACAAAGATAATTCTTATTTCCCCAGAATTTAACCCTCTTGGGAAACTTTTTCTTTCATCTTTTATTGTATAATTTCATGTAATTGGACATATCTCACTTTACTGCCTTTTCACTATAGTTTCCTATACTGAAATACAAAGTGTGGCCAAAATATGTGGTCAGTGTTTAAATTTTAAAAAATGATTACAGTATAGACATAATGCCACTAATCCCCTCAAAATACTCCCCATCATTTTGAACACATTTTTCATTGTTCTTGCTACTTTCTGAAGCAATAGTGGAAGTGCCCTTTTGTGAGCCTCTTTACAAGGTATAATAAAAAGTACAGTGAGTGCTGCTGCTGCACACCATGCCATAGAAAGGAAGATGCATAAAAACATCATGGTGTTCTCTTCCACCTTATTTATGAGATCTGGTACCCTGTTACCTCTGGCTCTTCCCCAAAGTCAAAATGACCATAAATGATAGGTGCTTTGAGTCAGTTCAAAACATTGAGACAGCTGTGCTAGCACAAGTAAAGATAACCACTAAAGATGACTTCTAGAATTGTCTCAAAAAGTGGCAGAAGTGGTAGGATAGGTGTATGTAAAATGTGAGAGATATTTTGAGGACAAGTGGTGGCAGTATACCATTTATTGTAATTTAAAAAACAAGCAAACTAATAATTCACTGTAGCTTTTGATCATATATTCTGTACCATTCTGTGGCTGTGTATCTCTGTGTGCCAGCTTTTTTCCCTTTCTTCTTCCTCCTCCTCTTCCTTTTTTTTTTTTTTTTTTCCTGTATCAGATTTTCTATAACTCTAGTTTTAGCCAGGGGTACTAAGTTAATTTTCAAAGTGAACACACTTGTGTAAACAGCACAAGCACTAGATTAAGAAATAGAACTCTACCCTGGCATCCTAGAAGACCTCGTCTGCCTCTCTTAGTTTGCCCCCACCCCAAAAAGAACAGTTGTTAAACTTCCATCACCATACATTATTTCTGCATTTTCTTTTATATAATTTATGTACTTGTATCTAGTTTCTTTTGTTCAATATTATGTTTATCAGATTCATCTATGTTAAATTGCTATGTGTAGTTTCATTGCAGATAATCTCTTTGATATATATTATCCCACTATGTGATTAAACTGGATTGTATTTATTCCTGTTACTGTTAATGGGCATTTAGTTTTTCTTTGGGGAAATTATAAATATTTTTACTGTGAGTTTTCATGTAGATGTCCTTTTATTTGCATACATGTACACATTCTTTTGGATATATACCGAAAAATGCGTGGCTGGACGACAGGTTATGTGTAAGCGCAGCCTAGGAAATTTAGTGACTTAGTGAGACAGTATATCAAAAAAATAAAAATGGGTGGGAATGTAGTTTAGTGTATGAATTCAATCCCCAGTGCTGTATAGAAGAAAGTTTATGTGCTCATGCCTTGCACTATAATTGAAATTATTAAAACATGATATCAACTTCCATGCCATTCTTTTCCTCCTTAGTCTTCACCAAATCCTTTATTCAGTCTTTTCATGTGATTTTTAAATTTTTTTTTTTAGCTAGAATCAAATTCAGGACCCTAATGCTTGTCAGGCAGGCACTGTGCCACTGTGCTATATCCCTGGCCCTCAGTCTTATTTTGATCCCTCCTCCCAGGGAAGGGGAATTCCTCAAATGCTCTAGATTTTCCTGATATATCGCTTTTGGCATCTTGAACAGGCATATTTCATTGTCTTTTTTTTTTTTTTAAATTATTATGGCCAGCTCAGTCTGCCCTGGGGCGGGGGGCTGCACAGCATGTGGTACTGGGGATTGAACCACAGTCCCTGAGATTGCCTAAGCCTGCCTAAGCAGGTGCTTTAGACCGCTGAACCATCTCCCTGGCCCAAACGGGCATATTTCAAATGCTATGATTTTTGACAGATAGAGTTCCAAGTTAAGACTTTCCATCATGACCGTTTTTTCCAAACCCTGCTCATAGAGTATTAAGAGGTACTAGAGTAAATACCTAGAAATATTAATTATAAATTAGCCAGGAGGACTTTTCCTGGCTCACCACATTTATGTTTTGTCAACATGCAGTGAGATGGATGACTTGGGATTGAATGTTGTTGTTGCAGGAAACAGTGACATTCAACGATGTGGCTATTGACTTCACCCAGGAGGAATGGAAACAATTGGATCCTGCTCAGAGAAACCTGTACCGGAATGTGATGTTAGAAAACTATAACAACTTAATCACAGTTGGTAAGGGTAATTTGCAGTGTAATTCAAATTTTAAAAGTAAAGAACTCCCCATGTTTCTTAAATATATAGAACTTTTGAATATTAAAGTGAACTTGGCCTTGAGATGCCTGACCATCTGTGTTGTAGTTGTCAAAGCAGAAAGTCATCCTTACATTTTAGCAGGCAGCATTCCCAGAAGCCACTTTTTTTTTTTTTTTTTTTTAATGTCCTACAGAAAGCCTTGTTTCCTTGAGCCAACCTTCATTCCTGGGGTCTTTATTCCAGATAAATGTGCTGAATCAAAACCCATGTCACGCCGGGCGTGGTGGCTCACGCCTGTAATCCCAGCACTTGGGAGGCTGAGGCAGGAGGAGCGCTGTGAGTTCGAGACCAGCCTGGGCTACAAAAGTGAGCGCAAAGCCAGCCTGAACTGCACAGTGAGACTCTGTCTCAAAAAGCAAAAAAAAAAAAAAAAAACAAAACCCATGTCATTTCCCTTTGTTAGGCTATCCATTTACCAAACCTGATGTGATTTTTAAGTTGGAGCAAGAAGAAGACCCATGGGTGGTAGAGGAAGAAGTATTAAAGAGACACTGTCCAGGTAAGTTGCAGGAGTGAGGAGGGAGCAGGACTTTATTAATGCTTTATCAGTGGATGGTTGACCCATTGAAAATCTTCTCCAAAGGCATTTTCCTAATTCCTATAGATTTTTGAGGTAACAGTTGTGATCTCTTTATAAAAATAAATAGCATTTTTCAGTACTATTCTTAACTGCCTTTCTCAGAACTTAGAGGTTTTGTTGCGCTTCATACCTGGGAATTAGGTATCCCCTTTTCCTAATAAAATTTCAACATTATTTCACTAATTCTATTGTTAGAGTCCTTATTGTCTCTGCCTACCTGTTTAATAGGATCCTTTTCTTTTGCACACAAGCATTTATGAATTTTCAGTGCAAATAAACTTCACAGTATAGTGTTTTCTGCCTTCCTTAGGGAATTAGGTATCCCCTTTTCCTAATAAAATTTCAACATTATTTCACTAATTCTATTGTTAGAGTCCTTATTGTCTCTGCCTACCTGTTTAATAGGATCCTTTTCTTTTGCACACAAGCATTTATGAATTTTCAGTGCAAATAAACTTCACAGTATAGTGTTTTCTGCCTTCCTCTCTTCTGTTGTAAATGCTTTAACCTCATTATCACACTTCCCACTGTACTTTTGTTTTTGCTGTCATACTTCAGTTAATGCTACCCTTTTATTTCAACAAGTTTTAAAGTCAGTGCTGATTTTGTTAGCTCCTGTTTTATATTTGTCATGTATGTATGTGTGATCTCTGTGCATATGGATGCTTTTATATATGTAGAACATGCATATTCAAATACATATATTTTTATTTAATAAAATAAATTTTGGGGCCCGGCGGGATGGCTCAGTGGTCTAAAGCGCCTGCTTGGGAAGCTTGGGCAGCTTCAGGGACCGCAGTTCGATCCCCGGCACCACATGCTGCGCCAGCCCTGCCCTTGGGGCGGGCTGAGCCAGCCATAGAAAATGAGTGAATAAACAAACAAAGGTTCTGAAACAAGAATAAAAATTAAAAAAAATAATAATAATAAAATAAATTTTACCTTCCAAAGACTACAGCAATTTATATTTCTATCAACAATATCTGCCAATTAGGATTTTTCAGATCTTTTCTAATGTGAAAGGTGAAAAATAAATAAATGTAGTTTGAATTTACATTTCCTTTACTATGAGTAAAAGCAAGCATCTTTTCATATGCTTCACAGTCTATTTTTAAATGATTGCATCTTTTACCTTCTCTTAAGCTCTTAATTTATAAGAACTCTTCACACAATAAGGTGACTGGTGCTTTGTCTGTTAAGTGTTTTTCATGTGTTTTTCAATCCTCTTTGAAGTACTTTTTACCACCATGGTTATTTTTAAAGTTCACATATTTAAAAGTAATCATTTTCTTATACAAGTGATTATAATTTTTATCTGGTATGTATAGATAAATGACATTTATTTCTTAATCATCTTCATGTTTGCTATGATTATAAATAATTGTTTCAACTTTTCAAGGCTTTGATGTCAATGTTATAATTATTTTATTTTATTTTTATTTATTTTATTTTATTTTATTGTATTTGCGAAACTGGGGATTGAACCAGGACCTTTCCCTTGCTAGCAGGCACCTGTGCCCCTGAGCTATTTCCCCAGCCCCTATAATGATTTTATAAGTAGAATTTAGCATCTCTCTTTCATATTGTAAAACACCTATATAGCATTTGTATTAAGAAAATCGTAGATTTTAGGTTGAACTATGTGTACTATGTTTTTTTGAAATATATTTGACAACTGTTCATTTTTCCTATGTTTTTGCTTCTTTTGCATTAGTTTTGATAATATATTGTATTTCTTCAAAAAATTATCCACCTAATCATGGTTTTCAAATTAATTTTCACAAACTTGATGCTATAATATCTATTTAAATTTCCTGCATATATAAGTTTACCACATATCAATGTTTAAGATTAATTTGTTATATTTAGTAATTTTTTTTTACTATTTTCATTTTGTTGATACAAAATGGCTTATTGCATCCTCTTATTTATGACTTCTATTACTTCTGCAATGTTCTCAGCCAGCATCATCAATATCAGATTTCTTCCCTTCCTTTACATTCTATTCCCAGGATTCCTATTAGATGCTAGACTTTTTCATTTTTCCTCCTTTCCTCCATAATTTTTTCATTTCCTTTATCTTTGTTATTTTCTACCTCTGCCTCTGTGTTACCTTCTTAGCATTATTACTCCAGTTATGTATTTCAGTTTACCAGTTCCTGTTCTAGTTGTATTTATTCATCTGTTTAACTCATCAATTAAAAAAAATTAGTAGTTGTTTTTTACATTCTTATTCCCCTTCTGGTCTCCTTTTTCCCCTTCAGGTCTTTCTGGATATTGCCAATAATTTTTGTTTTTGTTTAACTTTATGTTTTTATGCTTTGGGTCTTTAAAAACACTACATATGGCTCTTTTATTGTCTGTCAGTTCCAGTATTTTAACTTCCCGGGTTTAAATTTGTTTTGATGATTCACTTATATTTCCTTCTTCACAGGCTTGATGATTGGTGATTGTGAATTCAAATTGTTTTTACCCTAAGACATAGAAATTTTGTCTTAAATTGAAATTGCTTTTGTTATGGGGATAATTTGCATGTGACTTTGAAAGGTATCAGAAGTCATTTCTCACAGAAGCCTCAGTTAAGATTCTTTTATTGTTGGCCTAAAGTTTATACTTCAGTTATCACATGCTTTTTAAAAAAAAAAAAAAAAAATTTGGTCTGGATGCTTAAGTTAGAGCCATCTTGCAGTTTGCTTATAAATTAATTTCCTTTCACAAATGTTGTTTTAGCTAACAGTTGCCTGTTTTGTTCATTTTATGTGTGTGAGTTAGGTTAGATGAGAGGTATTCTTAGAGTTTTATGCCCAATGATGCATCAGAATGTTTGATCTACCCATTATTTTGTTGTTTTTTTCAAATTTTGAGAATAGTGTTCATTTTGGCCAGCTATTTTTTTTTTTTCTTCTACTTATTTCTTTGTCCTACTGGTAAACTTTTCACCCACCCCTTTTTGTTTTCTCATTATTTTTTCCTCATGTATTTAAATTTCTATTTTTGACCCTATATTTTTATTTTTATTTTTTGTCTTTTTGAGACAGGGTCTCACTATGCAGTTCAGGCTGGCCTTGAGCTCACTTTTGTAGCCCAGGCTGGTCTCGAACTTGCACTGATCCTCCTGCCTCAGCCTCCCGAGTGCTGGGATTACAGGCGTGCGCCACCACGCCCGGCTTTGACCCTATATTTATAAATGTTATTTTCATTAGAAATTAGAAATTCAAAACATTTCATTATTAATATTTTTAATGTATTTGGCACAGGTTCTTACTATGCAGCTCAGACTTGTAGTGATCCCCTCTGTTTTCAGCCTCCCCATTGATGAGATTACAGGTGTGTGCCACCATGCAGGGTCTCAGTGGCTGGTTCAGAGTACCCAGGGATGGGGCAAGCTATGCCACTGGGCATTGAACTCCAATTTCTGTGCTTGCCTAAGCAGACATTTAGTCCCCTGAACTAGCTCACTGGCCCTCAAAATAAATTTTTAAAAATTATCAGCAATGTCTAGTAAAAAATACCATCTGTATTTCATGAACCTTTTAGCATCTCTTTTTGCCTTTCTTTTTGTCATTGTTTCACCTCTTATAATAGTCTTTCTTTGTATTTTTTTAAACCAGGACTTGAGCTCACTACCTCCCAGGCAAGCACTTTACTGCTAAGCTATATTCCCAACTCAGTAGTTTCTTACAGATCTGATTTTGCAGCCTTCTCATAGCTGATTAGTTTTTCTTTGACATGTTGTTTTAAGGAAGATAATATTAGGGAAGAAAAAGAAATGTTTTTCTTTCTTTTTTTTTTTTTTTTTTTTTTTTTTTTTTTTTTTTTTTTTTTTTTTTTTTTTTTTTTTTGTATTATGGCTGGCTCAGTCTGCACTGAGGGGCAGGGCTGGTGCAGCATGTGGTGCCAGGGATCGAACCATGGTCCCTGCAGTTGCCTAAGCTTTCCCAAGCAAGCACTTTAGACCACTGAACCATCTTGCTGGCCCAGAATGTTCTAATCTACACTGGAGATGAAGGTCAACAAACTATGCCTGTAGTTCAGCCACTTATTTTTGTAAATAAAGTTTTATTGAAATACAGACACATCTAATCACTTGTATCTTCTTTGTTCACATTTGGATGGCAAAGTTGAGTTTAATAGTTGGGGCAGATTCTTTGACCCAGTTTAAAACATTTATTAAAACTGTAGGAAAACAGTTGCCAACCTCATCTATAAAAATGGTTGTACAAATAAGTACACTTAGTCTTTGTTTATTCTCATTCAAAAAGTAAGTACAGCTACAAGTCTGAGTATTATACCCTCTGCAGTACTACTTAACTCTGAAGTGCTGGGTGTGATGGCGGTGCATGCCTGTAATCCTAGCACTTGAGAGGGTGAGACAGAAGGATTGTAGGGAGTCCAAGACCAGTCTGGTCTTCAAAGTCAGCTCAAGGCCATCCTAAAATGCATAGTGAGACCTTGTCTCAAAACAAGTAAAAGACTAAACTCTGAATCTTATACTTTCACATCAACAAACTTCATCCTTAAAAGACAGTGTATTGGAATGTTTCCATATTCAGTCCTGGCTTCCCTGATATATTTTGGGATATCAAGTCTCTGTAATTAACCTGTACTCCCAAATTTCAATGTAAGCATTAATTCTGACCTTCTAGGTATGGTATGACACCTCTTTGACACTGACAGTGATTAGCTTTGCCTAAGATTAGTATGAAAAGTTGGCTTCTATTGGATTCCTTCTTCCTCTGGTGCAGTAGTCATTGTATTTGTCAGTGCTAACTCATTTATTATAATTCGAGCTGACAGCTACTTCTTTGGTTTACAGTCCTTGTTAATAGAGAGGAAGATAAACCATAGACATTTTTACAGCATCATTTTAAAACATGAAGTATTTTCTGTCACATTTGTTATTTGGGTCTTGCCCTTAGAATTTCCTTTCATTTATTAACATAGTGCCATACCAACTTAATCTTATTGACCCCTTCAACATCTTTTCCCTCATGATCTCTTTTTCTTGGTAACCAAAATGACTTAAGAACTTGGCATTTTATTTCAATTTTTACATTTATAACCTGCAACTAAGTTACTAATTACCTGATTATAGGACAGCTTCCCAGGATTTTTCTCTTCACTTCTCAGTCTGAAAATAATCTCCATTTCTGCACTGGAGATAAACAGCAACAAGAGCTTACATATGTATAAAGACTTTTCAGTTATTTTTTGTATGTTCAACCCAGTTTCTTTACCCGGCCATGTAATCTGCCTGGCCATGATTCTGGAACCTCTCTGTTTTCATTTCTCTGAATCAAAGAGTAATCTTCCATTTTCTGTAGGATAAACCAGTCCTGGGAACATCCTTGCATGTTTTCCATGTGAGACTTTCTATCAACCCTCCAGTTCTTACTCCTCCATGCATTCTTATCTCTTTTTTTTGTAATTATATTTTATTTTGAAGAGTTAAATAGAAGCAAAAACAAATAGTAAAACATACAGAAACAGGTTAACATACAATAACACATGCTATGGATTTTCAAAACAGAAATAGCTAATTAACAGTGGTTATATTATCTGTTTTTATCATCAAATTATTTACTCAGAATAACATAGTTATGCAATATTGAGGAAATAAATTGAACATTAGCTCTTGCTTTCAAGAAATCTTGATGTCTTTTTATTACTTTTAATAAGATATAACTGAGACAGTTTCAAAACACATTAGTGGGATAGTCACAATAATTGATACAATGCATATTGTTGTCTTCATGGTAGTTGTTCAGAGTACAAGATACAGACATGATAACTTTTCTAAACACTATTCGTACAAATATTTCTTCTCATTGAATTAAGAGAAAGCAGTTGTATACAGACAGCAATATTCCGTAATAGTAGTGAGTTATCAGCAGAACTGGCATTGTAGGAAGCAGTTGAATTGAGCCTTTTACAGCTCAGCATAATTATGCCTCATGGTTAAACTTTTCTGCTGGATGGTTAAGGCCAAGTTAAAGCAAGACCTATATAACAGAACATGTAATTTTCGTATCTGACAAGGTTGGTCAAATCTCAGGATTTACCTTGAACCATGTCCAGCATTTTGTAGAACTTTTGTCAGTGTCACCAGTCTGGATGAGTCACAGCCATTGCTTGACCAGTTTGCTCTCTGTGAAAGCCTGAGAGAATGTCTTCTCCCTAGGTGTCTCTCCTTAGGCACACTATACATCATCAATCCCTTTCCTCTGTGGCCCCATTATCTCCTGGAACAGAAAATTTGGGGAACCACTGAATTATAGGATGTTACAGTACAGGTTCTCTTTTGTTTGTTTGTTTGTTTGTTTTTGTCTTTTTGAGACAGGGTCTCGCTATGCAGTTCAGGCTGGCCTTGAGCTCAATTTTGTAGCTCAGGCTGTTCTCGAACTCGCACCAATCCTCCTGCCTCAGCCTCCCGAGTGCTGGGATTACAGGCGTGCGCCACCATGCCCGGCTAGGTTCTCTTATGTGTTGAGTTCTCACTGACCTTGAAGGGCCAAAATATTGGCTGTCCTTGTAGCCCTTCATCTCCTCTAATTTTTGTTCTGCAAATTTAAGTTCTTAACCCTCCAGAAGAGAAGCTTAGTGATACTATTACTCTATTACATAGGTACTTGAGCTTATCATCACTGTTTTTCCAAATATTAAATGCCTTAGACTTAACATGGAACCAATACTTTCCATCAGTCATTGATATTCTAATCCCTATAGAATGTGATTAAAAAAACTGTTACACTTTTTTACACAGAATTTTAGAAATGTAAGCATATACAAAATTGTAGCAGGTTAATCTTATGGCATTTTTCATTGTCTCATTTTCTCTCTATTTACCTTTTTTTTTTTTGTCTTTTTGAGACAGGGTCTTGCTGTACAATTCAGGCTGGCCTAGAGCTCAGTTTTGTAGCCCAGGCTGGTCTTGAACTCTCACAGATCCTCCTGCCTCAGCCTCCCGAGTGCTGGGATTACAGGCATGCGCCACCACGCCTAGCTAAATGGATGGATTGAATTAGCTTTTATTTATTTATTTATTTATTTATTTATTTATTTATTTTTGTCTTTTTGAGACAGGGTCTTGCTATGCAGTTGAGGCTGGCCTTGAGCTCACTTTGTAGCCCAGGTTGGTCTCGAACTCACACTGATCCTCCTGCTTCAGCCTCCCAAGTACTGGGATTACAGGTGTGCACCACCACGCCCGTAAATATTTATTTATTTATTTATTTATTTATTTATTTATTTAATTTTCTTGTTTCAGAACCTTTGTTTGTTTATTCACTCATTTTTATGGCCGGCTCAGCCCACCCCGAGGGCAGGGCTGGCGCAGCATGTGGT
>PVJA010039449.1:0-19143 GCA_004027025.1 Myocastor coypus | reverse complement strand
ACAAAAGTGAGCTCAAGATCAGCCTGAACTGCATAGTGAGACCCTGTCTCAAAAAGACCAAAAAAAAAAAAAAAAAAAAAAAAAAAAAAAAAAAAAAAAAAAAAAAAAAAAAAAAAAAAAAACCCAAAAAAAAAAGAATGGAAAAAATGTATTTTTCTTGTTGACTTATAATAGTTTTTTTTTTTTTTTTTTTTTTTTAAACTAGAAATAAAGCTGTTCAACTTGAAAATGAGCTGGAGAATTTTACTAAGCAGTTTCTGCATTAAAGCAATGAAGAATCTTAATGAGACTGCGTTGCTGACCGTAAGAGGAGGAAAACAGAACTTGCAAGATGGGGACTGTTATTTTTATGAAATGACTTCACTTTGAATACTACTAACTGTACTAAATAGCAAATCCCTGTGTAGATTCTGGTAATTATCTCAGGGTATTTGCATTGCTGAAGAGTGTTATGGTAGGTCCTTAATTTTAATTTGGGGTTTTAAAAAAAGAGACAAAATTATTTGTGTTAAATAATGAGTTAGTTAAAAGCAGTAAAACCAACTATGCGACCCCTGAGGGGTGGGTCCTTGAGCTCTCTATTAGGGCTTTTTGATTCTGGAAAACTCTGCTTCCTGGCATCCAGGAGTTAGAGAATAATCCTTTCATTTTTTGTTTCTCAAAACTAGTTTTTGATGCTTTTTTTGTTGTTTCATAAGCTGCCTTGCCCTGACCATCCAGGAGTGTGGAATGTTCTTGAGTGTTCCACCGATGCAGCTCACAGTCTCTTGGCCATTGTGACAGTATGTTAACCACTAATAAATACAGTGCTTTTACCCCTTCTTTTATTCCCTTTAAAAATTGATGTAAAACGGCATAAGGCATTACTTATAAAAAGTATATGAGTTTAAATAGTTTCTCAATCTGTTTCTTAAAGAGACATTTTTAGCTCGGTGCAGTTCTAAGTCCAGTAAGGAAAGAAAAAGTTTCAAGGACAGGAAAAAAAGAAAAAAAACCCTAGATATGGAGGTCAAAATGTGGGTTATAATAATGTGTAAAAGCTCTTTGTCAGTAGGCACTTGCTTAAGATTGTGATGGATTGTCTCAGTAGAGGCTTTTACTTTTATTTAACTATATGAATTTGCCTGGGCTTTATTAAAATTTTTTCCTATATTTTTTTACCTTAGTGAAGTGTTGATGGGTTGAAGTATTGTGTCTGTTTCTATATTCAAAACTGACAAATTTATATGGAAATAGTAAAAGTGACATTCTAAGATCTTGGTTTTTTTTTTAAAAAAAAAAAAAAAAGATCACAGGATCAGCACCACCTAGATACTTGTTAAAATGCACCACCCAGGAGGCAAGTGCATCCGGCCAAGTACAACATGTGGCTTTTATTTTTTTTTATTTTTATTTTTTTTGGTACTGGGAATGAAACTCAGGACCTTGTGCTTGCCAGGCGGGCACTGTGCTGCTGAGCTGTATCACCAGCTCTTTCTTGGACAGATAAAACTTCATGCCTTTTTTCTTCTAGTGCTTCCTCTTCTGTGCCTTTTAAGGCTCCTGGATGCTAGTTGTTCTTTTCACAGCATCTGTGTACTATGCTGTGAAGGTATTTTTCAAGATATTTGAAGGAGAAAATTACATTATTTAGGCAACAAGATCTTTTAAAAAGTATATTTATATTTTTATGAAAATCAGATTATTTGGATGCAGTATTCAAATTAAAATACAAATGACTTAGCTTTTATTGTTGATATACAAGCCAAAATTAGGACAGGCCATTCATAGGGTTAGATGACGACAGTAACACACAGACCTAGTTTCTAAGGCTGGGTACTGCATCCATTTCAGTTACAAGTTATGTTCAAGTACTTGAGCTGTGGTTGTCACCTCAGTGCAGGATGTACAGTGGTTCTTGAAGTTTGACCCCTGGATCATCACCATCATTTGTGAGCCTGCAAAAAATACAGCTTCTCGGGTCTCAACGCAGATCTAAGAAATCAGAAACTCTAGGTGTCTGGCAACATATTTACGAAGCCTGCAGGTGACGCTGATCCTCACTACAGTTGGGAACACAGCAATGGTGTTTCTGGTATCGTCACTGGTAAGCTTGCTTAGTTTGAATGCTATGTGACCTGATCAAGTCTGAAAATGTATGGATGTTAGGAATGGAACATGACATAAAGGGAACTAACTTCTACCCAGACAGCAGTGCACATACAGGTCACGACTTACATGGGAATTACTATGACCAATGTAATTGAAAGTTTTACACGTACTATTTACTGTCTGTCTGCAGGGTTATTTATAAACTTTGTATAATCCTAAACTTTTTACAGAACATTTTTTAAGTATGCAAGCTTGCAAGGTGAAAATAAAACTTGTTTGCCAGATAGTTGATGAATGTAGCCTTTATCTGGTCTTTTCATTCTTAATCATTTGTATAGTAGACATATAAACCACTTTGAATTAACTGGCTGTTAGGATTGCATTACCATACTGTTGTTCTGTTCCAACAATTAAAGGGTAAGATGCTGTAGACCACCACGTGTTGAGATGTTTTCCACATTCAATGCACAGTTTACTTATGCAGTACTGCTCCCTAGACAAGTAGAACTGTGTAACATCTTTTAATTTCTTTAATTTTCCCTTAAGGCTGTAGTGAAGTAAAAGTAAAAACTTTCCATCAGTATTATAAGAATTGATTATTGCTGGGCGTGGTGGTACACACCTATAATCCTAACACTTGGCAGGCTCAGACCTGAGGACTGTTGGCAAATTAGAGGCTAGCCTGGGCTACAAAATGAGTTCAAGGCCAGCCTGAACTACCTTGTCTCAAAAATTGGTTATTATGAATTAAAAGGAATCTAGGTTATCCTAAAGGAACTACAGTAGGAGAAGTCATATGCTTTTGAATGAAAATCTCCAGCTTTTTGCCGGGCATGGTGGCACATGCCTGTAACCCCAGCACTTGGGAGGCTGAGTCAGGAGGATCAGTGTGAGTTCGAGACCAGCCTGGACTACAAAAGTGAGTTCAAGGCCAGCCTGAACTGCATAATGAGACCCTGTCTCAAAAAGACAAAAAAGAAAAAGAAAAAAAAAAATCTCCAGCCTTTCATCAATAATAAGCTAGGAATGTATAGTGCTACAAAATAGGTCAGTAGTAGCACTCCAATCTTTTCTTTGCTTCTATAACTCATTTATTTTACATGGAAAAAAAAAATTCTCCAGTATTTAAAGGAATTAGGGTTGAGTATGAAATACTAAACTTAAAGAGTTTATAGTCTTCTAGGACTTTAAATAGTACTTATTAAAGCATGTTACAGTGAATTCTGGTTAAAAGCACTTTATTGATTGATTACAATGATCAATTCACACATTATTTCACAAAGCAACTGTACAAATAAAGGAATCACTGTAAGAAAGATCCAAGAATACTGTTACGTCATGGCAGTAGTCTACAGTTTGCATGGTTTAAAGCTTGTGTAAGAGGCTTTAATGTAGCATGTTTACTGGTTCTGTAATCAGACATTGAACTGACATCAGTTGGCCACAAATGTGTAGAAAGTAAATGAACAGAAATGTTTTCAAAATGCTTAATTGGAAAATATTTTAACCAACTTTAAAGACACATTTAGATATTGTTGCCTTTGGATAAGAAAATGGAAATGTTCAGAGGCTTCTAAGAAAACAATCGGAGAGCACCATTGTATAAAAAAAGAAAAAGCTTGAAATCTACCATGTGCATCACGGAAGTTCTATTCATTGAAAAATACTGTGTTATGTAAGTTCTGGTAAGTACATCAATTGAAACAGTAGGTTTTTTTTTCCCCCATAATGCTGCACTATTATACTGTATTTTACAAAACCAGTCACTGGTTTAAGAAAAACTATTCTCTTAGGAATTTTTGTCATCATGCAAAAAACAGGTTAAATACAAGGTGCACCATCAATCTGATTGATAAATTTTTAAAGCAAAAATACTATAGCTTATATGTTCAACATACCACTGTAGTGAGTGCCTATTGTAACCCATACTTGAAAATACAGCACTGCACTGAATTTGAGGCAACACACAATGAATAATACAAAACTAGTAAATCTGAATTCTGCTGAATCCAATTTAAGATACTAGTTTTATTGTGCTACAATTATAAAAGATGAAGTGCTTTTTAAAATTCTAACAAGAGATCAAACATGGTTGTGAATTTGGTAAAGGAGAAGAGAGAAGCAAAATATAGCACTTAAGTATTTTTTAAAAGCCTGATCTATTATAAAGATTTTTGAAGGAACACTCATTCCTAAAATGACAAGCCCATTTAGGGATTGTTTAGTCAGCTATAAGTTAAACTAACTGACCATTGCATCAAGTACTAAATGTTTTATAATTTCAAATCTGAAACAGTTACATCAAATCAAATTTCCCTGAACATTTTCACTTACATAACAGTTTTAAGTACTAATTTTTAAGACATCACTAAGGTTAAAGAAAACCGGCCACAACATTTTTAAATAATAAGTTCTGTCATGTGGAAAGTGTCACTACGATTTGTTCCCTAACATACTCCAGAAGCACCTACCTACATCCATTATCTCAAGACCAGCTTACTTGATTCTGAAGTGTCAGCTCGTGGCAGTCTAAAAGTAAATAGGTTCTCTTGCTGTTGATACAACTAAGCCAAAGTCCTTGCCTCTGTGCACCTGGAATTCAGTATAGAATTGTCAGCGAGCAAAAGAACTTAGTGTGAGTCCATCAGCATTCACCCCAAATCATATTTCCCTGGATGTTTGGGGGATATGAGACCTGTCAAAGCAGAGGTTTGCTGACAGCAAAACGTGCTTTCCTTTTCAGACAGGGTTTCACTGCGGTTCATGTTGGCCTTGAATTCATTTTGTAGTCCAGGCTGGTCTGGAATTCACAGTGATCCTGCCTGAGCTTCCTAAGAACTGGGGCGCAAAGCCCAGCAAAACCTTTTTTTTTTTTTTTAAAGATTTTTTTTTTTTTTTTTGTTTCAGAACTTTTGTTTATTTATTTATTTTTATGGCTGGCTTAGCCTGCCCTGAGGGCAGGACGGGCGCAGCATGTGGTGCTGGGGATCAAACTGTGGTCCCTGCAGCTGTCTAAGCTTGCCTAAGCTTTCCTAAGCAGGCACTTTAGACCACTGAGCCATCCTGCCAGGCCCCAAAACCTACTTTCTTCTTATGCAGAATGGTAACCAAACCACATGGCAATCATGTTCTAGAAAAGAATATGTGCCTTTAAAATACCCATCAGAGCTGGGGGTAGTGGCGCATATCCATAGTTCTCAGCTCTAGCAGTTGAAGCAGGATCATCTGGCCAGCCTCGGCAACATAAGAACATCATCTTTAAAAATAATTTAAAAATCCTGCACCTTACAAAATTTACTCTTTTGACATAGTCTTCTAAGGCACATTATGTTTGAATTTTTTTTTTAATTTTTAATTTTTGTTTTCTTGCTTCAGAACCTTTGTTTGTTTATTCACTCATTTCTGTGGCCGGCTCAGCCTGCCCCAGGGCAGGGCTGGCACAGCATGTGGTCCCAGGGATCGAACCGTAGTCCCTGAAGCCGCCCAAGCTTCCCCAAGCAGGCGCTTTAGACCACTGAGCCATCCTACCAGGCCTCGTGTTTGAATGTTTTTGTTTCATGATGCTGAGGACCAAATGCACACTTGTCAGGCAAGTACTATACTACTGAACTATGTTCCCAGCAAGGTATTTACTGCAGTAAGGAGAGTACTTGGTCACCAACTGGTCCTGTGTACAGTTACCCACAACATTTAGTGGTTGTTACTTGTCAGTTGCCTTATGTGAACTGCTTTCAATTCCTCTCTACACAAACTTTACTAACATTAAAATAAATGTCATTTTAAAATAGTAGGACCACAGAAGTCTAGCCTATACTGTGCCTCTCTAAAATATCTTATTATAGTAACTTTCAAGAAGAGATACTGCCTACATACATGGATAAGATGTGTGTTTCTGTGGTTATTTGCACTTGATAGAAGTGCTTTTCTTGAACTGAACTTTGGAATGGATTGTTCAAAACCTGTTTTGAACATGAATATGCTCTTTTTAAAATACACCCTATATCAAAGAGCTGCTCTTTATGAAGTGATATAAATAGTTCACAAACATTAATAGCAAATGACTCATAGAAATCCTAATCAAGACAAATATACATAGATGCCTGCCATCTACAATATTTTGGTCCTACATTGCCTCTATCCATATTCTATTTCTAATAACAGACCTTAATAAACAAAACACTGCTCTCTTTCACTAGTTGCTGCACATAGCATATTTACAATAGAAATGAAAATGTACATGTAAAATTTATAAGTATTTAGGGTTCAGGTGATCAAAATTTAGCTGAATTGTAATTTATAAATTACTAAGTTACAAATGCATGTCTATATATCAGAATAACATGACTTTACATCAATTAAGAAAATTTTATCATTTATATATCTAGAAGAAAACCAGACAAAAAAGTATCTGTTTAGATCAAAGGGTAGGAGCACTATAGTAGTAAATAAAGCACTGACAAGTAGAAGAACTTCTTGCTATATTCCTGACTCCTGTGAAAATGGCTCTAGGAATTTTGCCTTTAAAGTTGTGTCACTGAGATCTAGATACTCTTTGAAGCAAAACCATTTAAAACCAGTATTTTATAAGAAGCAGAAAAACATTACGAGAGCGCAAAAGCATTTAAATGTTTCATTTTAAGAAAATGGGGGTCTTTTTTTTGAAAATGGGGGTCTTAATTTACATAAATTCAGTTTTTTTGGAAACAGTATCTCACTATATAGTTCAGGTTGGCTTTGAATGTAGCCCAGGTGTGTGCCACCATGCCCAGCCAATAAAGTCAAATTTTATACTGCATAAAATTCATAAAGCCACTTTGTTTAGAATTAGTGCTAGCTAATGGCCAAATTTTACATTTCTCTCTTAAAATGTTACTGCTGTCACATAATATTGATGTCTAAATCTTACTAATAGAAAACACCCGAGTAAGATTCTTCAGATGGCAGAGACAATCCCGGTATTTATCAACCTTTTGAGATATAAGTACATGCTACAAATGAAATCAATAAATAAGCCCAGTGCTTTAGAGGTTATTACTCTGTCAACTGACCTATCCAGGCTTTTAAAATGCCAAGAATTATATATTTGCTGGGACATAGATTTCACTAATATAAATTCTAATGAAGTTTTTAGGTATGTCCAAAACGTTTGAGTGTAAGCTTTTTCCTGTAGCACTTATACTAATTATCCTTTCAAAGGACTGAAAACACTTACTTAAAATGCACCAGACACAGTGACTTTCCTGGGAGGTACCTCACCCGTCAACACCAGTGGAGACGGTCTTACTATCTAGTTAATGTCTCAGCCTCTGGAATACTCAGATTATAGGCTTATGCCACCAAGATAACAACACTCTTAAACATTAAGTGGCTGGTTAGATAAAAAGAAATGTTAAATTCAAGGGGACCTACTTAAACACAGCACACACATAGTATCACTTCGATCTATTACAAAGCCTGATTCTTGCATTACAAAACCCAAAGACGGGACATTTATGTACACAAAATTTAAGATGTAGTTCTTAACAAAAAGCAAACACTATGGACAACTGCTATAAAGCATACATTCTGATCTACCACTAAAACAAAAAAATAGAACCAAAAATTTGTTGTTTACCTAATTTCTCAAATTAATGAATACACTGGTCCTTTTCATTTCAGCAGACTTTGCCTTTTCCCGTTTTTCTGTTTACTGAAAGCTGTTTGTATGTAATACAATAATAAAAAACTTCACCTGCAAATATAAGGTAGAATTTAATTTTCACAGCTATAGGCTGTAGCACTGATTTCTCCAGATAGTGATGGAGAACAGAAGAAATACACAAGATTGTTAATTCCAGACCCTAAGAAAACTGTCCCAAGAGCCTGTTGCCACAGCCATGCCGTCGTCTGTTATGCCTAAACAGCTGACTCGGTTGTCATGACCAGCTAGGACACCTTTAAAAAAAAAAAACAACAACAACAAAGTTAGCACCTGTAATGCTAGAACTACAGTGTGTACATCTAGAAGCACTTTTGGCAGGTGTGAGACTAAGTCAACTCTTGCTACACAGACCCAGCTGGGCACAAACTGCTAGCAATCCTTCAGCTTCTGTAATCTAGTGCTGGGGTTATAAGTGTAACCATTCCCAACCTGAAAGGGATTATTAACAACAACAGGTTCCAACTGGGTGTGGCAGCCCATGCCTGTGATCTGTGCACCTGGGAGGCCACCCTGAACTGCACAGCAAGACTGTCAGAAAAAGTCCTAAGCTGGGGTGCAGCACTTGCATTATACAGCCTTGGGTTCAATTTCCAACACCATGTGGGAAAAAAAAAAAAAAAAAAGGCTCAAGATTTATAAAAAGACTATAGTGAGTAATATTCATTATTTATCTTTATACCCAAACTTACTAGAATTTAGTTACTCTTCAGACAACAGAAATAAAAATACAGACCATGCCCTGTCACTGCAGACAGTAACAACCATCGAACCAGAAGGAGAACCTCTGGGTCACCACTGTCCACAGCTCCCAGGCATCCACAGAAGCCTGTCAAATCACCTGCAAGAGCACCTCCCATCTCCGCTTCCTTAGGAGTGAAGGCTGACTAACCTGCACGATCTCCTTTCAGCGTGTCCCAGACATTGCAATTGAAATCATCATAACCAGCTAGCAGGAGGCGTCCACTTTTTGAGAAAGCTACGGAGGTGATTCCACAGATGATGTTGTCGTGAGAATACAGTAACAGCTCTTGATCTGCACGGAGGTCGAAGAGCCGGCAAGTAGCATCATCAGAGCCAGTGGCAAAGGCATAGCCATTTGGGAAAAACTGAAGAAAAGCAACAAATACGTATTGCACAGATGCGTAGAAAATTCATGGGGACCATCTCCTGTGTTAATAAGCTGGTGGGAGGCTTTTCTACATTAGCATCACCACATGAGTGACTAAAGGGCACTAATTTTTTTTTTTTTTTTTTTTTTTTTTGTAGCTGGCTCATGGCATGTGGTGCCAAAGATAGAACCATGGTCCTTGCACTTGCCTAAACTTGCCTAAGCAAGCACTTTAGACTGCTGAGTTATCTCACCAGCCTGCACTAATGATTTTTATAATTTTGTTTTTTTCCATGTTGAGACAGGGTTTTGCTGTGTGGCCCAAACCAGCCCTAAACTCTTGATCCTCCTGCCTCAGCTTTCTATATTCAGTATTTTTCTTTTTTCAATTTTGCTTGAGATCAAGCCCAGGCCTCACACCTTAGCAGTCTACCACTGAGCCACACATCCCGGCCCTAGTGCAAGATAATAAGTTGGCTAATGAAATATATTCCTACTTGCTTAAAACTATATTACCATGCAGATGGCAGTACATGCCCTTTGCTCAGCATTTAGGAAGCCAAGACAGGATCATGAATTTGAGGCCAGCAAGACCCTGTCTCAAAAGACAAAAATGAACCTAAGTAATTCACCTGTAAATCTTCATGATTTTCTTCATTAAGATATGTGCCATTTTTGATAAATTTGTGATTCTTTGACTAAATAGGATTTCTTTCCTATATTGTAAAAAATTATTAGCATAGGAAAAGCCACTGCTTTAAAAGTAGTTCTGTAAGGCCAGGCATGGTGGTGGTACACACCTGTAATCCCAGCACTTGGAAAATGGGAGTCAGGAGGATTGGTGTCAGTTGGAGACCAGCCTGGGCTACAAAAGTGAGCCCAAGGCCAGCCTGAACTGATAGCGAGAGACCCTGTCTCAAAAAGACAAAAAAAAAAGTTATGTAATCCAGAAAATACACTCAACTTTTGCTTATGATTTCTAGACAGCTGAACATACTATCTGCAAATATTTTCTTCTACTTTCTACTGCATCTATTGTTTGGGTCTCACTATAGAGGAGGAAGAGAAGGAGGAGAAAGAAAGGACAATTTAACAAGAAGGAAGAAAGGTGAAGATTTCACTCTGTAACAAGTACCACTGTTGAGGAATACTGAGCCAGGAAGCTATGATTCCAAAGCTAGGATTCACAGGCCCTGAGCCCCACCTGGCATCCAGGCTTATCAGTTTATTGCGAACTCCCTACTGCGCTAAAAACAGTGAAGGATCCTGGCACTGTTCTTTTCTGTGGTAGTATGGTATTTTTTTTTTTCCGAATAGCATTTTATTTTAAAGAGTAAAAATATCATAAAGATAGAAAAACAGTAACAAGGAAGAGTACATATAGTACAGAATTGCAAAACAAGAACAAAGATTTAACAATGGTTGTATTACATATTTTCATCATCAGGTAGTATGGTATTTTGAAAACTACTGCTGCATGTATGTGTACGTGTTCACTTTTAACTTCCTCCTATGTCTCTCAGACCATGTGTTCTCCTTCAAGGGAGCAGTGTGTTCCTAACATGAAGCAGAACTAACATTTGATGCTAGAGTTGGCTCATTTCAGACTCAGACTTTTCTCCTGTTTGCACTGCTGGGCACATCTCTGAGTTACCTGTCTGCTCAAGGACTGACCTATCCAGCCACTTCTGGAAATAAACCTGTATTTCTTCTGGAAATATAGACCTAGCAGTGGTGGTGAAACTGTGGCACATATGCTGCAGAGGGCTGCTGGTATCACTGAAAGCCCTAAAAGATTCCCCACCATGGGCCTAGAGCTACAGAGTAACATTTTTTTTTTTTCCTTAAACTCCTACTATTTAAGAATTCAATGTTCGAGGTATACATTATAAGGATCCTTGAGAGAATTTTGTTAAAATCATGCAATAGAGCTCAACATTTTACAAGCAGAGTAAGTTTTCTTTAAAATCCCTCTCACTGGGCCATGGAGATATCTCAGTAGACTAAGCATCTGCTTAAGCAAGTATAGGGACTGGGGTCCAATCCCCAGTACTACATGCCATGCCAGCCCTGCACCTGGGCACACTGAGCCAGCTACCAAGGCCAAGCATGGTGGTGCACACCTGTAATCTCAGGCCTGAGGAGGCTGAAAACAGGAGGATCACTAAATACATTTTTTAAAAAAATGCCTCTCACTTACGCTGACAGCATTAATGTCTGAGACATGGCCTGTGAAGGACTGCCTGCACATCCCATCGCGAACATCCCATAACTTGGAAGAGGCATCACAAGCACCAGAAACGAACGTCCGCATGTCAGGACTCAGGGAAAGGCTCATCACATCTCCAGAGTGCCCGGTGAATGTGGTGGTCTGCTGGGCTGTTTCGATGTCCCATAAAGCACTATAATTAAAAATAAGTAGAACTACTTAATGACCATGAGCTCTTCCACTCGTTCCCATAGACTTTCCACACCAAAGACAGTGTTTTTTGGAATAAACTTACCACGTTGTATCTCCTGAACTTGTAACAATTTGGCTGTCATCTAAGAAACGACAACAGGACAAGTAGCCTACGGCAGAGAATAGCACATTTTAGGTTATCAAATAATTATAATATTTTAAAAAATAGACCTGGACAAGTGTGTACATGATCTATAGCTCTGTTTTTAATTCTACCTCTATGTGGTCTGCAACTAAACTTTATTAACACTCTTGTGAGGCATTACCTAGGTATTTGAAAGTGACACTAGGTATTTGAAAGTGACAAAGATGACTAAGACACTTGTCATCTACGTTACCTACAGAAGAGCCATGCTTCTTCATGTAAATAACTATAATTCTGGTTAAGACAGTATTAAGCATTTTGGAGAAAAATCCTTAAACCAGTATAAAAAATGAGGGTCACACCAGTGCAGGCTTAAGACCAAGGTGAGCACCTGGTGTGACCAGCTATTTGGCACATGCAAGCAGCAGGTAGTGCCACTCTATAAAGATTTTTAAAACCACAACTGAACAGTAATGCCAAAAATGTAACTGAATAGAAACTAGGTCATCCAGCCAATTCCTAATGAACACTATTAACCAAATGCTATATTACAGAACAATTGTGCTCACACAGGCAACCCAGCAGTTGGCCATCGTGTAGGGAAAAGTTCATTAGGGTTTCTTAACGTACATTGAGTGGGGCTGTCACAGGCCCATACTTGTCATATGGTGGCATAAAATAGAGAAAATTTTATTTATTGTGAGACAGGGTCTGGCAATCTAGTTTAGGCTCGCTTTCACTCACTATGCATAGGGTGCCCTTGAACTCATGCTGATCTCTCTGCCTTAGCCTACCCAGTGCTAGGATTGTTTGGAGTTTTCACATGTTTACATATATATAAAAGCACAACTATTTTTGAAATAAAAAGAAATTTATGGGGCTGGGAGTGTGGTTCCATGGTAGAGTATGTGCTTAGCATTTACAAGGTCCTGAGTTCAATTGTCAACTACAATTACAATAATAAAATTAGGGTCAACTTTTAAAAGTTGTTTTTCTAATTTGCAGTAATTTCTACTTTCTTATTACCACTCATCTGTAGCCAGCCAAGCACACTTAGACCAAGCCTCAATCAGCACATTCTAAGGACAAAGGAAGGCTGAGGAGGATGGAACAGGACTTCTGGCAGCTTACCTGTGTGCCCAGGCAACTCACGGCTCACTCTCACGTTGCCCTCTCTGGTTTTTAAGTTATATATGGAGCAGATGTTGTCCAAGCCTCCACACGCAACGTAGTTCCCAGAAGGGGCATAGGCACAGGTCATCACCCAGGAGGACCTCAGTGGAATAGCATGCATCTGTGAAATGAATACAGCCCACAAAAATGGTTAGGGAGACTTACAGAAGAGTCAATTCTCTATTTTTTAAACTGTTCTATGTTGCTAAAAAATTAAGTACATATAAGAAAAATAAGTCAGCTGGGCGTGGTGGTGCACGCCTGTAATCCCAGCACTCGGGAGGCTGAGGCAGGAGGATCAGTGTGAGCTCGAGACCAGCCTGGACTACAAAGTGAGCTCAAGGCCAGCCTGAACTGCATAGTGAGACCCTGTCTCAAAAAGACAAAAAAAAAAAAAAAGTCAAATGAAAAGTATAATGGCTTGAGAAAATAATGGAAATCAAAATATCAATGCACATAAAAATATCCATTATTTACTGTCAAATTGTTTGAAGAAATGTTCTTCTGGAACTGATTCCTCTAACAAGCAATGATGATATAAGGATGTTTCAGGGCGGTTACAGTTTGTATCTAGACGTACCCTCCAACCTCATACTGTCCCATGAGGCGCTTTCAGAGGTGGCTGGATCTCAGGTGTGTGGTGCTGAGATCAAGGGTGCGATGCTGGGGTTGACTCATAGGACAATGGTGGGATTAAGGCTGCTCAGCCAGGGTGTGAGCCTGGATAGGATGTAAGGGATAGGAAGAGGGCTGCCACTTGTCACTAGCTGCTGCTTTGCTACCTTGCTGCCTTCTGCCTGGCATGACTGTTTCTTTCCTGTGATGCCCCTCTGCCAAGCCGCCCTTGCCTTGGAGCTGTCCAACTACAGACTGAAACCTCCACTAACTATGAGCTAAATAAACCTTTCTACCTATAACTGTGGGCATCTGGTACTCGCTGTCAGCAACAAGAGAAGACAAATGCTAATACTGCCATTTGAAAAACAGAATAAAATATTAAAGATTTGGGCCTGGTGGTGCACAGCTGTAATCCCAGTGGTCAGGAAGCTAAGGCAGGAGGACTGCCATCAGCTTGAAGCCAGCCTAGACTACAAAACAAGATCCTGCCTCAAAAAACAAAGAAAAGAAAGAAAAACTAAAGACTTTAATACAGTAGTGGTGCTCAAAAGAGGAATTTTCTCTAGGATAAAGCTGAACAATAAAAAGGGAAATAATCAGCAACATCAAAGTAGATTTGAATGGTTCTTCCATCAAGAAATGACACCAGCATTCTTTAACGGGGTTCTGCAATCACCTTCTAATAAAAGAGTTTTGCGCTGTTTCAGCCACACCTGTCTGGTGCCTTGCTGTCCCCCTCAATCACCTGCAGGTCACATGGAGAGCATTCAGATGCTTCCATACCACGGAAGGCTGGATGGTCGTGGGGAAGAGTGGAGCATTGCATAAATGCAAGTGTGCTCTCAACCTAGCATAACATTTTTAGAGTACATGTTTTTGGTTTTGTTTTAGGAAAACTGTAGTTGGAAGAGGCATGCTCAGTGCCAGTTAATACAGAAAAACTGAAAAACTGCTATGGTCTTAGGTAGCTCCAGACTCTCCATCTGAAGCTGGTCACTGTGGCCTCTGCCTATGGTCTCAATACTCAGGGGCCAAGGCTAGCCTGGCCTACACAGTTAAACTGTCTCAAAAATCTAAAATTAGAAAAAAAAAGAAGTTATAAAACCCTAAAACTAAACCATCACTGGGCCGACGAGATGGCTCAGCAATCTAAAGTGCCTGCTTAGGCAAGCTTAGGCAACTACAGGGACCACAGTTCAATACATGCTGCCCCAGCACCAGCCTGACCCCCACCCCCAGGGCAGGCTGAGTCTGCCATAATATATGTATATATATGTATATATATGTGTGTGTATACATATATATGTGTGTGTATATATATGTATATATATATATGCATGTATATATATATGTATACATACATACACACTAAACCATCATCATCATCATCCCAGACTCTGGGATATCTCAGGGGCAGATCAAGGACCTAGTTTGCTCTCCAGTACAGCAAAAACAAAAAAAACAAACAAACAAACAAAAAAAACCAGAAAGCCCCCCCCCACATACACAAAAAACCCTAATCCAGGCTGTGGTCCTAATCACACAAAATAGTATTTCCAAATGTTGAATAAAAATAGTGCCCTGTAAAGGTGTGTGACGTGTGAAAGCATTTGCAAGGTTTTCCCACTACCACTCAACAGCGTTCTGTGATGAACCTAAGGTGGCTGTACTAAGAGGAGCCAGGCTCCTGCTACCAGACAAGCTGTACGCTGCCCTCGTACTATGCAGCTCACAGGCACAGTTCAGGGCCTACAGAGGCCAGGAGGGGCCAGGAAGAGTCCCAGGCTAACCGTCTGGCTTAGCCACAATTAGAAATAAAAATCAGGGTCATTTCATACCAGGAAATGGAATTTTTTTTAAAAATTCACCTATGCACAGAAACGGTACTTTCAGATTTCAAATATGGAATATGAGACTCAAGTAAATCACACCAAATAATATTAATGAAGTTCATCCTTGGGAATAAAAAAGGGTGAAATAGTAAAAGCAAACAATCTAAAGACAGGCTTTAGATGAAAAGAAAATGGAATATGTTCATCTCAGAAGGCAACTGAAG
Source organism: Myocastor coypus (assembly GCA_004027025.1). NCBI lineage: Eukaryota > Metazoa > Chordata > Mammalia > Rodentia > Myocastoridae > Myocastor > Myocastor coypus. The sequence goes on along the minus strand of PVJA010039449.1, from coordinate 3,850 downwards.
TTTGAAGCAAGACTAAAAAACAAATGGTTGACTGCAAACCTCACAAACAAGATTATTTAAAAGAATTATTTAAAAATCCTACCTTATTTGTTGTATAGCTATCCCAAATAATTAATTTTCCATCTTGAGAAGCACTGACTAGTAGCCTACAGGAAGAAACATAAAAATAATTTGATACTTACAACTTGTAAGAAAGTTTTAGTTATATATTACATTAATATATGACAGTTTGGAAGACAAAACAGAATTTTTCTAAAAGAAACTTGATACTAAGGGCCGGTGATTTAAAAAAAAAAAAAAAAATGAAGAAAAAGAAGGGCCAGCAAAATAGCTCAGTGGACTAAGTGCCTCCTTCAGCAAGCGCAGGGATTAACGTTCAATCCCCAGCATCACATGCCGCACCAGCCCCAGCCTCACCCCTGGGTGCACAGAGCCAGCCACTGACTCTGGGAGTGGTGGTGCACACCTGTAATCCCAACACTGGGGAGGCTAAATATGGGAGGATCACTATGAGTCCAAGCTGCATAGTGAGACCCTGTACCAAATACGTAAAGAAAAACCTTGATACTAAAATGTTCTTCCTACTTATAAAATTAAAAAAAAAAAAAGTATACAGAGTAGCATAAATCAGAAACTTAGTGACTCACTAAACACATCTTTGGTTATGATTTAATTTCTCCATGGTGACAATACTGCAGCTATTATTGAAGGCGCTGGTAGATCTTTGCTGACTGGTTTAGTATACACTACCTAGTTACACAACGAAACAGATGGGTACAGGCCTAATCCCCATACTTCGTGCAATCTAACCGTTCAGACAGCCAGTGGCTGCTGTATGGCATTGTAACAGGTGTGCAAGGTGCGCCTTTGCTGTGAGGCGTCTACCAGCTAGTGGAGATGAGACATTCAAGGATCTTCATAATAAATCAAGTGAAACTTGCCGAAGACTAGTCTAAAAGAAATACTGTAGGGTAGTAAAGAACAGTAAATGAGTTGAATTAATTAAAAACTGCATCTTGAAAAATGAACTTGGGAGAGCTGAAAACAGGGATGCCTATGTTCTAGGAGGAGGGCATGGCTGATCACAAGAGGCAGAACACACAGTAGGTGCTTAGAATGTGCCTTTCAGTTGTCCAGAGTTTGTGGAAAACAGGAGACACAGATTGAGAAAATTACATTGAGATTATGCTGTAGAAAGTTTTGTTTACTAGGCTAAGGAGCAAGGATTCTTAACCAAGAATCCTTAGAATTTTTCACCATGACCTAAAATTGAAAAGACACAAAAGAACCTATGCTGAAAACAATCACCACTATAAGCCTGCTTCCCAGCCACTCAGCTCCCTACTCCGTGGATAACAACAACATAGCTTCTTAGTGTTGGGGACATCACTTGTTTTTACAAAAAGGAAAGCTGGTGGTGGAATAGGGCTAGAATCTAAGGACAAGGTTTTAAAATTCAACCATCAGCAGCAGCACGAGATTGTAGAGACGGAGCTGGTAGTCAGACAATGTGAGATTGGGTCCTGTGTTATTCTTTCGTTTTTGAGAAAATTTCGTGAAAGCAAAGCAAAGAACATTGTTTCAAGTGACTGGATTTGCTATTATCAACAAGACATTATATTTTTTAAAAAATGTGATTTTGTCCTAACTTTAATGTCATGACAATCATATAATTTCATCTACCTTCTAAGCAGTATTTGTTCTATACTCAGAAGCATGGGTTTTTGTTATGTTTTGTTTTGTTTTTCGGGATCAGGGTTCGAACTCATGACCTTGCACTTGCCAGGCAGACACTTGTACCATGGAGCTATCTCCCCAGCCCCTATACTCATATATTCAAGTATCCATTCATATCAGAGGGAAGCTTCTCTACTTAAAATCTGAGTGTTTCTTGAAGCACATAATGTGTAAATATGTTTTTCCCAGTGGTACTGAAAGTTGGGTTTTTTTTGGCTTGGACATTACCCAATAAAATTAACCAAGTCAAAGGAATAAGTCAGACACCATGGCAGCAGGCCGAGCTACTGCTGCCGAGCACACTGGGAAAAGCACAGGCTCCATTGCAATCCTAGGGACGCAGTGACTTGTGGAGCCAAGCCACCTGCACTGCAAGCCAGGTGTGAGCCCCATGTGCGCACGTGGATGCTGATGTCACACACTGCAGCACATGCATTTGTGGGCTGGGCTGGGGAGTAAAAAAAGTATTCATTGAAAACAACCTTGTTTTATATAATTCAACCTTTATAAACCTAGGAAAAAGGGCTGGGAAGATAGCTCAGCAGCATAAGTGCCTGCCTGGTAAATGTGAAGTCCCACGTTGGATCCCAAATACCACGTGCTGTCCCCACCCTGGAATCCTGGACACGCTGTGCCAGCCACCAAAACCTGGCAGGGTGGCACATGCCTGTAATCCCAGTGCTGGGGAGGCTAAGACAGGAGGATCACTACAAATCTGGGCTGCAAAGACCCTGTACCAAGTAATAAATAAAAGATTAAAAAAAGAATAATAAATATAAACCTAGGAGAGAAATAGCAGTATTTACTAACTAGCACGTGGAATATGTTCAATAAATATTTGTATACGAATTGAAATTTCAAGATCAATATGATGATTCCAAGCTGCTGTTGGTATATTGCAAAACAAAGTATAATATCCCACTACAAAGAAATGAAATCCTTTCCTAAACTGATTTTCAGATCATTTGATGATGGATTTTTTGAGTGGTAACAGTTTTTAAACATCTAGAAAGGGTGTAGCATAGTGAAGGTACCCCTGCCCCTACCGCCCCACCCCCTGCCAGGACTGCCTGCAGGTGTGAGTCGAATTCCCCACCCCCTTCCAACAAAGGGCTTCACCATTCTTAGTGAAAACAAAATGTTCACAGTGAGTGTGTTTTCTACAAACATGTCGTAATGCAGTTCATTCTTAAATAAAGCAAAAATAATGATTCTTAAGAAAAAGTAATTGTGTGGACAGTCTGAAAGCGACAGGCACGAACCTCGAGTCATAGCCCCAGTGCATGGCGTAGATTTTGGCGAGGTGGCCCCTCAACGTGCGCCTCGTCCGCATCTGTATTCGACCCACTGAGTCCATATTTGATGTGATCTTTGGGAGGCAACACAAACATTACTCTTTACCTGGGCTACGGCTCATGAGATGCTTTCAGCTAGAAACAGTTGGTAAATAGAAGACTTACAGTTTATAGTAACTGAATTTAATACATAATACCACAGAATTATAGAATCGAAACACAAAAACCAGATTAACTTAAAGTAATCCTAGATGTTGTTATAAGCAAGGAATTTTGTCAATATTAACGAAAAGGACAGCTGTACCTCTTTAAAAATCAGCTACACTAGAGAACAGCGAGAGTAGAGGGGACAGAAAGATTGGGTAAGAGGTGCCACAGTTACACAGTAGGTTCTATGGGCAAAGGAGCATGAACAGTTTACGATTACTGGTTGGATTTTTTTTTTCCTTCTGTTTTTTTCTGATTTTATTTTTAAAAGGATTAGAAGATAGGAATTCAAACCTTCCCAACAAGGGCCAGCCAAATAGCTCAGTGGATTAAAGCGCCTGCAAGCAGGTGCAAGGGCCAGGGGCTGGTGGCGCCGCGCTGTGCCATGCCGAACCGTGCCATGCCCAGGTTCCATCCCCGGGCCTGCTGTGCCAGCCCTACCCCTGCCCCCTCCTAGGGCACCCTAAACAAATTGAGACGGCATGGTGCACCTGGAATCCCAGTTCTTGGGGAGGCTGTAAACAGGAGGATCACTATGAGTCCAATTTAGTAGTAAGACCCCAAACACCCTGTAGACCCTTCCCTAAAATACAAAAAAAAAGCTTCCCAAC
>PVJA010039448.1:0-19143 GCA_004027025.1 Myocastor coypus | reverse complement strand
AAAAAAAAAAAAAAAAAAAAAAAAAAAAAAAAAAAAAAAAAAAAAAAAAAAAAAAAAAAAAAAAAAAAAAAAAAAAAAAAAAAAAAAAAAAAAAAAAAAAAAAAAAAAAAAAAAAAAAAAAAAAAAAAAAAAAAAAAAAAAAAAAAAAAAAAAAAAAAAAAAAAAAAAAAAAAAAGAAGAAACCTAGGAGAGAAAATTAACAAAAGCAGATAAAAGATATACATATCAAAGTAGAAATGAATGAAACAGAAAACAGAAAAACAGTGAAGAAAATCAATGAAATTTAAAGCTGTTTCTTTAAAAAAAAAAGTGTATTTAGAGGGCAAGATAGTTCAGTGGACTAAGCTCCTGCTTAGGCAAGTGCAGTAAGCAGGGTTCAATCCCTAGCACCACATGCTAAGCCACCACCAAGTCCAGGTGTGGTGGCGCACATCTGTAATCCTAGCGCTGGAGAGGCTTGAAAACAGGAGGATCACTGCCAGTCCCTGCTGTGTAGTGAGACCCTGTGCCAAATACATTAAAGAAAGAAAAGTTTTTGGTATTTACTACCTTCAGTGGCCAGCTCAGTGTGCCTGGGGGCGGGGCCGGCACAGCATGAGGTGCTGGGGATCAAACCTGGTGGCTCACGCTGTAATCCCAGCACTCGGGAGGCTGAGGCAGGAGGATTGGTGCGAGTTCGAGACCAGCCTGGGCTACAAAAGTGAGCTCAAGGCCATCCTCAACTGCATAGCGAGACCCTGTCTCAAAAAGACCAAAAAAAAAAAAAAAAAAAAAGATGAATGCAGTGAATAAATCGGTAGCCAGACTAATACAGAGTAAAAGAGCAAAAACCTAATTTGTCAATATTATTACAAGATCTGGATATATTAAGTGAAAGAGAATAGTAAGAGTAGTTTTATGCCAACAGATTCAATAATTTAAAAGAAATAGATAAATTCTTAAAAAGATATAAAGACTCATTCATGAGGAAACATAACTTCTTTTTTTTTTTTTTTTTTTTTGTCTTTTTGAGACAGGGTCTCGCTATGGAGTTGAGGCTGGCCTTGAGCTCACTTTTGTAGCCCAGGCTGGTCTCGAACTCGCACCAATCCTCCTGCCTCAGCCTCCCGAGTGCTGGGATTACAGGCGTGAGCCACCACGCCCGGCTTCATAACTTCTTATATATATTAGAAACACTGAGATTGAAGTTAAAACCCTTCTCACAAAGAAGATCAGGTTTATAGGGCTTCCCTGGTTCAATGAATTCCATTAAACATTTCTTTCTTTTTTAAGAATTCTTTTTCTTGTTTCAGAACTTTTGTTTGTTTATGTATTTATTTTTATGGCCAACTCAGCCTGCCCTGAGGGCAGGGCTGGCGCAGCATGTGGTGCCAGGAATCAAACCTCAGTCCCTGCAGCCGCCTAGCTTTCCTAAGCAGGCGCTTTAGACCACTGAGCCATCCTGCCGGGCCCCCTCCCTTCCTCCCTCCCTCTCTCCCTCTCTCTCTCTCTCTCTCTCTCTCTCTCTCTCTCTCTCTCTCTCTCTCTTTCTTCTCTGTCTCTGTCTCTCTTTCTTTTTCTCATTTGTGTATTTGGCACAGGGTTTCACTATGCAGGTAGGACTCATAGTAATCCTCTTGTTTTTAGCTTTCCGAGTGCTGGGACTACAGGCGTGCATCACCATGCCTGGACTCTGTTGCCTGTTTAGCATGCCAAGGGCAGGGCCAGTGTAGCATGGGGGACCAGGGGCATTAAACATGTAAGGAAGATACAATGACAACTCCCCACAAAGCCTTCCAAAAAACTGAAGAGGAGGAAATATTTCTCAACTAATTCAAATGATGCCAGCATTAGTGTGACATTAAAATCAGACAAAAAATTGTAAAAAAAAAAAAAAGTAGCCATCATAAACAAGATGCAAAATTTCTAAACAAATGTTAATTAAATTGCAAGCAATAGTACATCAAAAGATAATACAACATTACTAAATTTTATCTGGAAAATGGGTTGATTTAACATTGTGTCTCAAAACTTTACCATATTTCATTAATTAATTATGTTTTATATTTTTAGGGGAGGATGTACAGGGTGTTCAGGGTTTCACGACTAGGTTGGACTGTAGTGATCTGCCTGTTTACAATGTCCCAAGAGCTAGGATTATAGGAGCACGCCACCACACCCAGTCTCAATTGCTATCTCAGCGCACCCCAGGGGTGGGGCTGGCAAGGCAGACCCAGGGATTGAACCCCTGGCTCCTGTGCCTGCCTGCAGGCGCTTTAATCTGCTGAGCTATTTGACTGGCCCTTCACCATATTTAATTTAAAAAGAATAAAAATGAATGATCAATTGAATAGATTCAAAAAATTCATTTGAAAAATTCAACACTCATTTTTGGTTTAAAGAATTATTAATAATTAAAACAGTAAGATACTTCTTTACCCTGATGAAGGGCATTTATGAAAAAACTTTCACTAACATCATATATAATGGTGAAAGACTGAATACTTTCCACCCAAGATCAGAAACAAGACAGATACTCACTCACACCACTACTATTCGACATTGCTCTGGAAAGTTTGGCATAAAGAAAAGAGTCCATTATGATCAAGCAAGAAAAATAAATAGAAACCATCTAGAATAGAAGGGAACAAATAAAGTCTCTTTATGTGCAGATGATATGATTGTCAATGAGGAAAATCTCATGAAATTTTAAGAAGGCTTCTAGAACTAGTGAGTTTGGCATGGCAACAGGCTAAAAACCAATTAAGTAACCAAATAACATTTACAATAGCATGAAGATAATGACATAGAGATAAACCTAAGCAAAGGATCTGTGAAAGATCTGTGCATTGAAAACTGCAAAACATTGTTGAGAAAAAGGAAGGGCTAAATAAATGGAGAGACAGGCTTTGCTCATTCTGTTAGAAGACTTAAAATTGTTTTACTCTTTTTTTTTGTATTTTTTTAGGGAAGGGACTACAGGGTATTCAGGGTCTCTCTATTAGATCAGACTCATAGTGATCCACCTATTTACAGCCTCCTAAGAGCTGGGATTTCAGGTATGTGCCACCACGCCCAGTCTCAATTGCCATCTCAGCTGCTCCAGGGGCAGGGCTGGCACAGTAGGTCTGGGGATCAAACTCCTGGCCCCTGTGCCTGCTTGCAGGTGCTTTAATCTGCTGAGCTATTTGGCCAGCTCAGAAGACTTAAAATTGTCAAGATATTAATTTTCCAACCTGGGTGTGGTGGTACACGCTTGTAATCCCAGCAGTCAGGAAGCTCAGGCAGGAGGATCACCATGAGTTGTACATCAGTCTGGGCTATACATTGAATTCAAAACAAGCCAAACAATATAGAGAACCTGCCACAAAAAACCAAAACCAAAGCAAGACAAAACAAACTACTGCCATATCAGCTAAAGAAGCCAGGCTATTGGGTCAATAGAGCAGAACAGAGTCTAGAAATAGGGCTATGCATATATAAACAACACATAACTCCACACAGAGCAAAAACAATGTATTAAATTGATAGCTTATGAATTAACTATTGAAAAAAAAGCCCAATTAATCAACAAGGAAAATGCTTTGAATATATAACTCTCATCATCTATAAACATTAACTTTGTGTGTGTGTGTGTGTATGTGTGTGTGTGGTACCAGGAATCAAACTCAGAACTTTGCCCTTGCAAGGCAGGCGCTATGCCACTGAGCTATCTTTCTGGCTCTATAAAAATTATCTTAAAATGGATCATGAACTTAAAATGTAATGCTTAAGAGTACAAAATACAGAAAGGAAATATTTCAATAACTTTGAATTACACAAAGATACTACAGCAGCTGGACATGGTGGTGCACAACTGTAATCCCAGCACTTGAGGTAGGAGGATCAGTGTGAGTTCAAGACCAGCTTGGGCTATAAAAGTGAGTTCAAGGCCAGCCTGAATTGCATAGGGAGACCGTCTCAGAAAGATAAAAGAAAATATACTGTAGCAATGACACCAAATATAACAGCCACAAAAGAAAAAAATTAAACAATGAAAACTTATAAAGGATACATCAGATAAAGAAAGCACTTGTATCTACAGTATATAAAACCTTCTACAAAGTAGTACTAAGAAAAATCTGAATTTACAAAGAGGGGTGGTGTTAAAGACTTGAACAGTTGCTTTACTGAAGAAATTGGGATGGGAAATAAGCACATGCAAAGATACTGACTGTCATTAGTCTTTAGGGGCATTTAAGTTAAAAGAAAAATGAGATACTGCTGTACACCTACAGGTAGTGAAATGGCTAAAAGTACAGAGAGATCATTCCAAATTTTGATGGAGATGCAAGGGAACTACACTGTTCATATACTGATAGAAATAATATAAAATACAGAACTGCTTTGGGGACCAGGCTGTTTCTTATAAAATTAAACATACCCTTAGCATACAACCCAGCCACTCCACTCCTACAAGAAATAAAATCATTCATCTATACAATGACTTGCAAATGAATGACTGTGAAGTATTATCTGTAATACTCAAAACATTTGTGAAACAACCCAAATGTCTATCAAAAGATGAGGTGGAGAAGCATGTTTTTCCTTGGCAATATAAGGAAATAAATAATTATGCCCACAACAACATGGATAAGCCAGGAATGGTGACACACATAATCCCAGCACTCAAGAGAGTGAGGCAGGAGGATTATATGAGTTCAAGACTGGCCTGGGCTGCCTAGTGAATTCTTTTTTTGTTACCTAATGAATTCAAAGCATCTTGAACTACATGGTGAGAACCTGTCTCAAAATAAAACAAAAACCCATGAATAAATCTCAAAAAAAAAAAAAAGATGAGTGAAAAAGCATGACTGTACAAATATATCAAAACTTTTCAAATTGTACTTTATATGCAATTTTGTTGTGCTTAAGTTAGATCTAAGAAAATCTATTTAGTAAAAATAAAGAAATATACTTCTAATGACTATGTACAAAAGAATAATCATTGTAGATATTTAACCATATTTGAAAATTAGGGACAATGAAAATATAGAATTTGAGACACAGGAAAAGTAGTATTTTAAGAAAATTATAATTTTAAATAAATAAATATTGTTATAAAGAAGAAAGTAAAAAGCTAGTCAACTAAGCATCCAATTTTCAAGTCAGAAAAGAACAAATAAACCCAAATAAAGGAGAGAGATACCAAAGATAACTTCAAAAATTAATGAAAAATAAATACTTATACTTGTGATTCTAGCTACTCAGGAAGCTGAGGCAGGACTGTAAATTCAAGGCCAACCTGAGCAATTTAGCAAAACCCTGTTTCAAAGTAAAATAAAATAAAATGGACTAGAGATGTTATTAAGTGGTAGTACCCTTGACTAGCATGCATGACACCATGGGTTTAATCCCTATTGCTACACACACACACACACACACACACACACCTGACAAAGCTAATAGTTATAGAAATAAATGATAAAATGATGAACTGCTAGCAAAAATTAGCAAGGATGATACAAAGGTATTAGTAATAGACAAATGCCACATGCACAACAAAAATAAATAAATACTAGATTGGGGAGATAGCTCAGTGGTGTAAGTGCTTGCCTGGCAAGCTCAAGGTCCTGAGTGCAATCCCTAGCACCAAAAGAAAAGAAATATGATCAACTTTGTGGAAATAAATCTAAAAACTGTTTGTTTGTTTGTTTTTGTGGTACCAGGGATCGAACTGGGGATGTTGTACTTGTACTTATGCCACTGAGCTATATCTCCAGCCTCACAAATCTGAAAACTTAAGTATAATGTGCAAATTTCTTTAAAAATAATACCCACCAAAACAGTAAAAATTAGGGCCAGTCAGATAGCTCAGCAGATTAAAACGCCTGCTTAGGCAGAGTGCTGAGGCTGGGGTTCAATCCCAGTATGCTATGTCCACCCTGCCTATGAGGCGTACTGAGACTGGGTGTGGTGGAGGGCACCTGTATTCCCAGCATTTGGGAGGCTGAAAACAGGAGGATCACTGCAAGTCCCATCTGTGCAGTGAGACCCTGTAGACTCTATACTAAATTAAAAAAAAAAAAAGAGTAAAAATAAATAAAGACCTAGACAGTCTCATGACTTTTTTTTTTTTTTTTTATTTTTTGAAGACAGGGTCTCGCTATGCAGTTGAGGCTGGCCTTGACTGCAATTTTGTAGCCCAGGCTGGTCTCGAACTTGCATCGATCCTCCTGCCTTAGCCTCCTGAGTGCTGGGATTACAGGCGTGAGCCACCACACCTGGCCAGTCTCATGACTTTTTTTTTTTCCTTGTTTCAGAACCTTTGTTTTTTTTTTTTTTTTTTTTTGTCTTTTTAAGACAGGGTCTCGCTATGCAGTTGAGGCTGGTCCTGAGCTCACTTTTGTGGCCCAGGCTGGTCTCGAACTCGCACCAATCCTCCTGCCTCAGCCTCCCGAGTGCTAGGATTACAGGCGTGCGCCACCATGCCCGGCTAGAACCTTTGTTTATTCACTCATTTTTGTGGCCGGCTCAGCCCACCCAGAGGGCAGGGCTGGCACAGCATGTGGTGCAGGGGATCGAACCGCAGTCTCTGAAGCTGCCCAAGCTTTCCCAAGCAGGTGCTTTAGACCACTGAGCCATCCCGCCAGGCCCTCATGACTTTTAAAAAACAGAATCAATGGTTGAGCAATTCTCTCTATTCTTTCAAACTTGAAGCAAATTTTAATAAAATTTCTAGGAATAAATCAGTTTGAATTCAACAAACTCATTCAGCAAATAACTAAGAGATCGTGTGTCATTTAGTTGTTTGAGGCTGGGCAAACATCAGTTGTCAGAAACTTACAAGACATTGTAAGAAAAGAAAATTACCAATAAACTATGGATGAACATAAAAGTAATAACTTTAAATACATTATTGTCAAAGCAAATACTGGAGCATAAAAAGATAATAAATCATTACTATTTTGATACCATGAGTAATTAAGTAGAAGAAAATCCATTGATATAATTCAGTATATTAGTAGATGAACTGATCAAATGAATATATGTACAGAAAAGCAACATATGAAACTCAACATGTACTTAAAATTGAAAAGAAAAACAACCTTTCTTAGCCTTGTGAACTGCACCCACCTTTTTAGTGGTGAAACACTGGGAAAATGTTCTTCGAAAATTAAGAACAAGGCAAAATGCCAAAAGCTACATACTTGAAGTCCTAATCAGAACAATAAAGCAAGGAAAAGAAATAAAGTATAAAAGGGCTGGAGAGTTAAAACAGTAGTTTGCATAATAAAGCTGTTTATGCAGAAAAATCAAAACAAAGCAAATATAAAGACGAGGTTCACAGGCAAAAGTCAACTGGATTTGTCTAAATTACCAACAGAGTTAGAAACCATAACAAAAGACATAATTTACAATAGCAGTGAACTATAAATGGCATGGCTTGTCCCTTCATCTCTTTAAGTCTTCCCTCAAACTTTGCCTTCCCAATTAGGCCCACTGCAGTCAGTCGACTTAAAATTGCACCAATCAGCCAAACATGGTGGTGTATACCTGCAATCCTAGCACTCAGGAGGCTGAGGCAGGAGCATGACTTCAAGTCTGAAGCCAATCTGGACTACACAGTAAGATATCCCAAACCAATAAATAAAAAAATAAAATGAAATTGTGCCACTTCCCTGAAAGTCTGATTATTTTTATTTTTCTCTCTTTTTCCATTTACTGGTTATTAACAGATTTCTAGCTATTAATGCCCTACTCCTTTCCACCTTCTCTTTCCATGAGGGTCACTACCTTGGTCTACTTCACTTGCTCTTTTATGCCTAAGTATAGAACCTGATACATGGACTATATACCTACTGCCTGGTACAAAACAGCTTTTCAACAAGTGGTAATTCCTTAATGCCTTTCAGTAAACGTACATATTTTTTCAGTGCAGGCCACATACAATTATTGTTTTCTTTTTTTTTTTTTTTTTTGCGGGACCGGGGTTCAAACTCAAGACCTTGCACTTGCCAGGCAGGCACTTGTGCCACTGAGCTATCTCCCCAGCCCCCACAATTATTGTTTTCATTCATTCACTTGTTCAATAAATATCAGTGAAAATAAGAGTTTGTGGTAATAATTGAAAAAAATTACACAACCCAACTGAAAGGCCTTTAAAAAGACTCAGTATCATGAAGATGTACTTCTACTCCAGACTGATATGTAAATTCACTGTAAAATTACTCAAAACTCTAATTAGGGGTATGTGTGTATTGGCGTGATACATGGGAATTCTAAAATTTATATGAAAATACAAAGGGCCAAAATATCCAGATGTTCCTGAAGGATGCTCAGGTGAAGTGGGGAACTTGCCCTCCAAGCTTTTCCTACATTATATAGTGATAGTGATTAAAACAACATGATGCTAGCAGAGGGATTATCAAATTGATCAAAAGAATAAAAAAAGGGACCCTAGGGTATTTTGGAGGGGGTACTGGGGATCAAACTTGGGACCTTGCACTTGCCAGGCAGGAGCTTATGCTACGAAACTATTTCCCCAGCCCATGAAATGGAGCTTAGAAATGGACCCAAAAATGGAAGGAAACTTGATTTGGGAGTGAGTTCTAGACCAGCCTGTCCAACTTTGTGATGTTCTGTTTCAGTTAAGAAGGAGTTGCTGGTGGGGATGTAGTCCAGTGTTAAGGCCTTGGCTTCAGTCCTGCTATGGTTCCTGCCCCGAAGCCTCATGCAAGTCAAGGGGGAGATGCAGCTGGAAGAGCAGCTAGTGGCTTGAGGCGTGGAGACAGAGGACCAGGGCGGGGCTCGAGGGGCGGGGCCAGAGAGGAGCTAACCTTTAAACTGGCAACAAGCGCGCCCCACTCCTACACCTCGTCATCCGCAGTGCCTCAGCCTCTCCTCCAGACCCTGTAGCACAGGGCGGCAGTGTCTGTGATTGAGGCTGCCTGCGATTAAAGGCTTGGAGGTCTTGCTAAATAATTCAGGCTGTTTTAAACTATGAAACCTCTAGTAACTGTGAGCTAAAAATAAACCTTTCCTTTCTTCATTTTGAGTGTCGAGTATTTTGTCTCAGCAACAAGTAAAAAGTAACTAAGACAGGGTCGGTGAGATGGCTCAGCGGTCTAATGCACCTGCTTAGGCAAGCTTCGTCAACAGCAGGGACCGCGGTTTGATCCCCAGCACCATATGCTGTGCCAGTCCCATCCCTATGGCAGGCTGAGTCGCCCATAATATAAAAAATAAAATAAAAAATAACTAAGACATGGGGCCTGGTGGGATGGCTCAGTGGTCTAAAGCGCCTGCTTGGGAAAGCTTGGGCGGCTTCAGGGACCGCAGTTCAATCCCGGGCACCACATGCTGCTCCAGCCCTGCACTTGGGGCGGGCTGAGCCGGCCATAAAAATGAGTGAATAAACAAACAAAGGTTCTGAAACAAGAAAAAATAAATAAATAAGACAAGTTCCCACTACCAGAAAAACAAAGACAAAAGAAAACGGAATTTTTTGCAGTAGCAAACAAGAATAAGGATATTGGGCCAGCAAGATGGTTCAGCAGTCTAAAGCACCTGCTTAGGAAAACTGAGGCAACTGCGGGTACAGTGGTTCAATCCCTGGTACCACATGCTGTGCCAGCCCCACCCCCAGGGCAGGCTAAGCCAGCCATTAAAAAGAAAAGAATAAGGAGTTTCTGTTGGGATATAAGCCCAGATAGGTTTTTCAGAGAAAAAGGTGCTGAAAATGTACTTAGTATGTCATCAATTTTATAAAACTAAGGGGAAAGGGGCAGAAAGAATGCACAGCAGACTAGTATTTTCTTGTACCCACAAGGACTATTTCAGGGAGGATACACAAGAAAATTGTAGCAATGGTTTATTATTTGATGGGGAAAGGACAGGCAGGAAACAGAGCAGAAAACATTTCCTATAAAGCTTTTCAAACATCTTGCAATTTTACATTTTGTGAATGCTTTCTCTATCTGCTAAAAGGAGAATAAGGTGTGGCTTTTGCTCCCATATGGAATGATATCTAAGATACACTATTGCCAAAAAGTAAGGTATAAATGATTATGTACAGTGTGTTAGCCACCAGGAAGGCAGGCTGGCTTTTCCATATTTACCCTTTTCTAGCTTTTGAGTTTTATACTTTATGCATCTCCTATAAAAATAATTTTAAAAAGGAAATGATAGCCGGGCGTGGTGGCTCACGCCTGTAATCCCAGCACTCGGGAGGCTGAGGCAGGAGGATTGGTGCAAGTTCGAGACCAGCCTGGGCTACAAAAGTGAGCTCAAGGCCAGCCTGAACTGCATAGCAAGACCCTGTCTCAAAAAGACAAAAAAAAAAAAAGGAAATGATGAACTAGTGCATTTTCACATGTGTCACCTTGATAGGACTTGCCAGGACTGAAACCTGACAAGCATGCCCTATTTCTCCAGTGACCGTAACAGACATTGAAAGAAGTCAAAGCACAGGGAGGTACCAGGGCCAGGCTCCTGCTGACAGCTGGTGCCCCTGAACACAATGCAGCCTCCCTGGTGCTGGTCTACCTCCTCCTTTTCTGTCCCTGCTCTTGACCTCATCTCCTGCAGCTCCCTGGCCTAACCTGGGTTCCTTTGCCAGGTAGTCAGAGCAGCACCTCCAGCAAGCTTGCCACCGAAAGCTTTGCTCAGGGGCCCTGGCTGGTGCCTCCCTGGTGCCAGGCAGCTTCTCTCCAGGCTGCTGTGATCTTTCCTCAGTCCTGCTTGGTCCCTGGGTGAACACAGAACCCCTCCCTGGCCTGGCCTCTCCAGGCCCCTCCGTGAGCCTGTACCTGTCAATAATGACTGGATCTGAAGGCGTCTCATTCCGGTTGCCACAGCTCTTCCTGTCACAGCACCGGCTGAAGGAAAGATAAGGAGGGAGGAGGAGGAAGAAGTAGTGAGAGGGAAAGGGCTGCCCCTGGTGACGTACAAAGGTCCTAGCTCTTAGAGTGGGATCCGTGGGTGCAGCTATTCACTCCCAAGGGGCTGTGGGGAGGGAGAGGTGGTGAGAGTCCCAACAGTCATCCTGGCAGCCCAATCTTAGGGGTAAGGCTGGGCAGGAAACCCTTGTTTCCAAAGTCCATTGCTTCTGGAGTACCCCAGACAGGGCAGACAGCCGGCTACCTATAGGGTCTCCCTCTGTGCACTTTGTAGAAGCACTGCCTACTTAAAAAGCTCAAATTGGGAGCATGCAGCTCAAAAATGAGCTACCCTCGAAACTAGCACCCAGACCAAGAAATGTTACAGGACCAGCACCCCAAAAGCCCCTGTGCATTACTCCTTTTTCCAGAAGTGGCCACCATTCCAACATCATAGCTTGGAGCACTATTCTCTTTGCCACACACAGGAGCTGTCTTACAAGAGAACCCTGTGTGACAGGCAGCTTCTGGGGAGATCTTGCTACAAAGGCAGACTCCAGTAAGTAGGAAGAGAAGACTGTGCCTGCCCTGAGGTTCACACAGAAGAGCTAATCTCTGAGGCCTGGGGCTGCCCAGCCAGACCCTGCCCCCACCTCCCCAGGGAGCCCTTCCCCAGAGCTTTATTAGCTACCCTTCCAGCAGCAGGAGGCCTCTCAAACAAAAACACACAGCGAAGCCACATAAACAGGCCTGGCTAATGGGGCCTCAAGGACCCTCTCCTCAACCAGCACTGTGCCCAAGGGCCTCACCCTCCCCTCCCTTAGCTTCCCCTGGGATCAGGGTTACTGTGAAGGAAGTGGGGGAGGGCAGGCAAGGCCTGATGGGAGGCCCTGGCAACGTCTTGGCAAAGGAGCAAGGTGCAGGTGATGCAGCCCATCTCACCTGCACATAATCTCGTGGGTGAGCAGCACTCGGCACATTTCAGGGTTCTTGTCCTGCCCTTCGTAGATGATGGCCTGGGGAAGGGGAAGTGTGCAGGCTGGAGAGGAAGGAAGCTCCTCTCAAGTTCAGGTGGATGCAGAGGCCTGTGAGTCTACACTGGCATCTCCCTGGCCCATGTGGAGAAGGTCCTGTCCCCAGAGAAGATCATGTCCTCTGCCTTGCTTTGGGGAAGCCCAGGTTGCAAAGCAGGACCTTGGAGAATGCTGTCCCCCAACCAGGACCACCGTGGGGCAGAGGGGCAAGGTCTGACGATCCCATTTGTCTGCAGATAGTACTTTCTTAAGCTATTTCTGCTTGGGAGTGGGGGGTGAGACCCCCAGAAAACTAAGAGGAAGGTCAGAGGGTAGGGGGCAGGAAGGCTATCCACACACCCTGAGGTACCCTGAGGGTGCTCCTCCCCTGACTCCATCCTCCCAGTGCAGGCTGTTCTCATGCTCCTAGTGGCCTCCTGCCCTTGCTCCTAAGTGCTGTCATCTCAGTCATCCCTGCTACCTGAGCAAACCTAAGGGTAGTGAAGCTGCCCCTTCCCACATCCCTAGCACCTCCCCAGTCTCCCAGCTCCTCTCCTCCTTGAATAGGGAAAGAGCTCCCTAAATTGTAAATCTGGCTTCCCAGTAAATCTACAACTCTCTGGGCATCCCACCTCTCCTCCATCTGTGGGATCCCTTTCTCTCTGGAGTTCTTTACTCCTTCTTCACACACCCCTCACATAATCACTGTCTAGCTTGCTTCCCCCACCTCGGTGACCAGACTTTCGGGGTGCAGCCATTTCTTTCTCTGTCTGAGATGAGGTGGAGGCTGATAGAGGCCCCAACCTATGTGGGGAAAAGTATCCACCTTGCTCTCTAGTCAAGTCCCCCTAGCCAGCAATCAAAGCCCTGAACTTGGGCCTGCCTTGCAGAATCAACCAGAGCCTGTCCAGGTTTCAGTTACCCCAGGGTCTTACACTGGCTCTGAGCTTCTTTCCATAGACTGTTATGGCAGAAAGGTGCCTAGTGGTGCAGTGGAAGTTCCAGGGCTGCACCTGGATCCCTTTACTGACCCTGCCTCATTAGAGTGGGCTATGAGGGTTTTCTTTTTGAGAATAGCTCAGGCTGTCCCCCTCCTCTACTCCTAAAGGGAGCAGCCCTTCACCAATAACTGATAGGTGCAAGGTGCAGAATCTTGGTCTCCACGCTCCAGGCGGGCTGGGGACTGCATGCCATTCCTTCTCCAGCACGCTATAGACTGGACGGAGGCTACAATCTGCTGAGACCACCTGCATGCTGGACATCTTCCTGTCCAGCCGCTGTCTCTTGCGAGCCTCCTCTGATTTCCCTGCTAACTACACACACTTAGATTCCCATCTCAGGCTGAGCAATCTGACACGGCCTGTACAAATATCGGCTCTTCTTTCTTTCCTTCTCTCTCTCTCTCTCTCTCTCTCTCTCTCTCTCTCTCTCTCTCTCTCTCTCTCTCTCTCTCTCTCTTTCATTTTTTGGTCTTGTTGACACAGGGCTTCATTATACAGTTCAGGCTGGCCTTGAGCTTGCTATGCAGCCCAAGTTGGCCTCAAATTCAGTGATCCTCTTGCCTCAGACTGGGATTATGGGTGTCTGCCACCATACTCAGTACTGACTTTTCAAGAGTGAAAGGCAAGAGTCCAATCTGCCTGTTGTGGGTGATGCTACGGTTGAGGGAGCAGAGACTAGGCTCTTCAATGGGACTAAGGAGAGATGGGCTTAGAAAGAGGGCAAGATAGGCCTGTACATCCCCTGGGCTGGCTCACCTGCTTAGACATGGAGTCGATGAGGCGTACATAGAGATCCTGTTCTGTCCGAAGCCCTAGAGTGGGAAGGTGGACAGCACTCCCTATCAGGTGGGGCCTGGGACTCCTATTGACAGCCCATGGCCACACCCTCCCCAGCCCCAGTGAGGGGCAATAGGTGTAGCACTGTGCACAGTGTCCAGACTTCAGGGTCAGGCCCAGAGGGGTGTGGCTTTGGCTTACCATTGTTATAGACCAGCCTGAGGCGGTAATGGATTCCATTGTTTGTCTTTTCTGCCCCTGGTTCCTGCAGGTACAAGACAGGAGGTTACTGAGGTGCTGGGGACCCTGCAGCCTCTTTCACTCCCTTCAGCCTTTCACATACCCATCCTCTCATCTACAACCCATCCACTCACTCCTATGTCCCACTGGGTGGGTGGGTGTGTGTACAAGGGTGTAAGAGTGCATGTGGGTGTGCATGAACACAATCAAGTATTCCTAAAGCCCTCCCACCTCTCCCAGCACCAGTCCCAAGGAAGCCCACGAGCTTCTCACTCGGTCCTTTTCCACGAAGTCAATGAATGCCGTGCGCTCAACCTCCACTGGCTGCCCCTGCCGGTCATACATTGCCAGTACGAAGTGGAAGAAGTTGGATTTCCTGAGGTTGGAAGGGGGCTGCTTCTCAAAATGTGCTCGTGCCAGGCCCACGCCACTGTGGAAGGAAAGGAGCTGGAAAACCACCAGGAAGACCCATGGGTGGGAAAGATCCCAGAGCCTCTGGTCAGGTGGGTGGGCTGGTCAGGACTCAGCTCTAACAGGTCAAGAGTTTGGGCCAGAATTGAAGTGGGTGGGTTGGGCTGGCCAAATAGCTCAGTGGACTAAAGCACCTGCTTAGGCAGAGTGCAGAGGCCAGGGCTCCATCCCTGGTGTTTCATGCCAGCCCTGCCCTTGGGGTGTGCTGAGATGGCAACTGAGACTGAGTGTAGTGGTGTGTGCCTGTAATCCCAGCACTTGGGAGGCTGAACATAGGAGTATCACTATGAATCCAATCTATGTAGTGAGACCCTATAGATTCTGTACTAAATACATTTAAAAAAAAAAAAAAAACATGAAGTGGATGGGTTGCAGAAACTATCCACCTGGTCTCTTGGCTCCAGGAAGAGGAGTGCCAGTACCCAGGCCATCCCAGTTTGCAGTCATCCCGTCAGGCTCCCACCCACATTCTGCAAGGCTGTCTTCAAGTCAAATGTATAAATCAGTCCTTCTTATTGATTAGAGACTTCTGGGATTGCCTTTTAGGGTGTGGAAGGGGACCAGGGGGCTCAGGAATAAAATTCTAGTTGAATCTCAGTCTGTGGCTAAGGACTGAATGAGCCTGTGGCACTGCCTGAGAAACAGTGGTCACCAGACTACCAGGGACATCAGGTTGGCTCCAGGCCACTCATGTGCCCAGCCTGGACCCCGCACTGTGTCTGATGGATGGGGGTCCCCTCCTCAGGTATAGAGGGAGCTACCTCCTCAGAACCATCCCCAGAAGCAAGGCCCAGGAGAGCAGGAAAAGAGAACCAAGACTCCCTGAACAGGTGTTTCTGAAGCTGCAGTGGTGCACATGGCTCTGGACATGGGCAACAGGCAAGCCCGGGTTAAATGATGGAAGGGGAGGGAATACCCAGGGTGAGCTGGGACACAGGACAACATGGGATCAAAAGATATGACCATGTAAAAAACTAGGGGAGTGAAGGAAGATATAATTAATTCTGATTTTGCAGGAGGGTAAGATTTCCTGGAGATGATGGCTTTTTCCCTGGTTCCTAAGGAATACAGAGGAGCTCAACAAGTGGAGGAGGCACAGGGTAGAACATACAGCCTAAGTGTACACAGCCACAGATTTTAGAACGTGAAGTGAGAATCAGGTGTAGTTGAGTGCCTACAGTTACAGTACTGGGGAAGCTGAGGCAGGAGGATTACTTGAGCTTACCAACGGGAGACCAGCCTGGGCAACAAGAAGATCCTTTCTCAAAAAAAAAAAAAAAAAAAAAAAAAAAAAGAGTGAAATTTGATTTGGAATTTTCTGTCAAACCATACAAGGACACAAACCCCATGGTAAGAAGCTTAAACATTCTCTGGGACAATGTTTTCAAGGCTTGTTCCTTACTTGGTTCACGGCTTTTGATCCCACCTTTGGAAAGGGTGCTATGGACACAACTGCTAGATGTGGCTTTGTAGCACCTATGGGAGTCCTGGGCAGACACTGTCTAGGAATGAGCCTTCTTGAGTTCAGGTTGTGGCTCCCCACATGTCAGGCAGCCAGGCTCCAGGATGCTTCCCAAGGATCCCCACCTCTTGGGTCTCATTCCCTTGGGGACTCCTCTCTCATTATGGATCAGGACTGACTGGTCTGTGTGGCCAACAGATGTTAGAGGTGACAGTATATAAGTTCAAAGACTGGATCATAAAAGCACTACAACTTTTGCCCTGTCTTCTCCCTTGGATGTCATTTGGAAGAGCCAGGCACCATCTTGGAATAGTCTTTAAGTTGGCCTAAGGGGAGGCTACACAGAAGATCAGAACCTCTCCCTCACAGCCAGCATGATCTTGCAGGCAGAACCTCTACGCTTGGTGAAGATGTGAAACTGTATGGGGGTGGCCAGATAGCTCAGTGGATTAAAGTTCCTGTTTGGGCAGATGTAGGGACCAGGGTTCAACCCTCAGTGTGTTATGACAGCTGTGCTTCAGGGACACACTGAGATGGCAAAGAGACTGGGCTTGGTGGCATGTGCCTATAATCCCAGTGTGTGGGAGGCTGAAAATAGGAGGGTCATAGTGATGAGTCCAATCTGTATGGTGAGACCCCCTAGACTCTGTACTAAATATATATATTTTTAAAAAAAGTGCATGGGCCCAGCAAGATTGCTTAGCAGTCTAAAGCCCCTACCTTAGGCAAGCTTAGGCAAAGTGCAGGGACTGCTGTTCAGTTTGATCCCAGCACCACATGTCATGGCAGCCCCACTCCCAGGGTGGGCTGAGAGAGCTACACACATACACACACAAAGAAAAACAGAATGCAAGACTGCAGCCTTTGCAGCCTAGGGACAGGACTTGGGTCAGAATCACCCCTGCTCCCTGATCCCTGCCTCTCATCAACCATATGAAACAAATCAGTAGGGGCTGCTTTAAACTGCTGTGTCTGGGGCAGTCACTTCTCGCAGGAACAGACAAGGAGTGGACCCGCTCCCTCCACTAAGAATACTTTTGTTGAGGAAACAACACTGAAAGTCACTGGACGGCTCTCATGCGGGGCAGAGTTTAGGAAGAGATGAGTAGGGGCGGTGGGGTGGACACAGGAGAGAGGCTGAAGATGGTGACACTGCCCACTCCGGCAGCACAAAGAGCCCTGGTGAGTGTGTCTGGGACATCATGACTGTGACTGCCAAGTCCACTTTTTAGTGTTAGTCTTCATATAATGCACAACCCACTCACTGTTCCTTGGCTTCATGCTAAGTCATAGCACCTGAAATGTCATGGGTGGGAAGGGCTTGATAAATTTTTACACACATAGACTATAAGGAACAACAAAATGAAAATCATTATGCCACCTCAAAGCCTGCTTGGGAGCCACACTGGCCACATACAGTGAAAGGTCCTTGGTTTCAAGCAAGGTGAGGGCCAGGGCCACCCGCATTCTTCCCTACCCAAGTTCTTTCTTCCAGAGGGATCACTTTCTCTTCCCATTTCATCCCTCTTAGGTTGCAACTCTTCCAGTGGCAGCCTTGACCAGCCCCTCCACCCGCTTCCCTAACCTACTGAGAGGCAGGGAAGCCCTAAGAGGGCTTTCGATCTCAGCAGGTCCCTGATTGCTGTTGATGAATATGCTAACGAGGTACCAACCCCGAAGCTCCCAGCTCCCTGAGCCAGCTTGGCTTGAACTCCATCAGGGAGAGGCTCTAGGACCACCTAGGGAGAAAGAAGCCCAAGGGGTGGTCTTAGCCAACCCCAGGCAAGGACTCTCTGACCTTGGGGAAGGTGAACACAGAGAAAGAAAGGCCTTGGCAGAGAAGGGCTGGATGCTGACAGCAGCCTCAGACCATTCAGAATGTACTTTCTATGCAGATGTCCCTGCAATGAATGCCTGGTGCAAATGGCACACTGGTGCAGCCTTGCCAGCCTGAGCTTCCCTTTTCTCCCACCAACCCCTTGGCAAATATCAGTCAGCCCTGGGTCCTTGCTGTCCCTACCTCCTGCTGGGGTCTTGAGGACCAGACCTGGGAAGTCTGGCCTAAGCCTCAAGCTAAACACCCTTTCCATCAGAGAGGCTTCTGGGAACAGAGAGCACAGGGACCATGGGAGGGGAGCAGAGCCTGTGAACCAACAGCTCCTGCTGCCAGCCTGTACCTGTCTGCAAGGCTCTCCGTCCCAGCATCCTTACCCCAGGTCAGAGGCAGTCACCCTCCTGGGCTCACTGGAGTCCAGGGGACAGGGCTCACTAGGTTGCATCTCCAGGACAGGATCACTATCAAGGACAACCACAGAGCTGCATTAATGCTGCTCCTGCCCCCTTCAGTCCATGGTGACTGCAGAAGGAACAAGACTCCTCTGGCCACACAGGCTGCTCCTTGCCTGGGCAGGTCTTTGGCTGACCTAGTCCATGTCTGTTAGACTTGTGAGGATATTAAGGTAAAATGAGAAAGAGTTTTGCTCTAAGGACAGGCCAGTGTGTCCTACAAGAGACAGGGTGACACTAGGCATAGTCTCACAGGTGGAACAAACAGGAAGCAAGAGAAAACAAGCAGATCAAACTGTGCCTTCCTCCCCTGGTTGTTCCCAAGACTCCTGTTCTCTCTACTGCAGCAGGTGACAGATTAACAGCTGTTGAAGGCCCCAAAGGGACAAGGTTGTGGAAGAGGAAGGAGAGAGCTTTGCTTTTCTTCCCTTGAGGGAAGCTGGTGAGAAAAACAGACCAAGATGAACGAACAGAAAGAAAGAAACAGAGGTAGGCAAAGACAACTGAAGAGGTATCCAAATGCCAGGGCCCTGATCAACACACTTGGATACGAGTATGTAGGGCACAGGTGGAAATCGAGGTGCTGTCTGCTCTCCAACCAGCTCCAAAACAGAACATAAAAGTCAGTATCTCTGGTTCTGTGGCCTTCAAAGTGGAGCTATTGAGACAAATGGAGAAACTTACAGATGTCTAAAAGAAAGCCAGGTGTGATAGCACACAATTCTAATCCCAGTGCTTGGGGAGCAGAGGCAGGAAGATTATGAATTTGTGGTCAGCTTGAGCTACAAAGTGAAACCCTGTCTAAAAAAAAAAAGAAAAAGAGGAAGGAAGACAGCAGGCAGGAAGGGGGATGGGTGCAGGGAAGAAAGAAAAGAGCCTGGTCGGGCATGGTGGCGCATGCCTGTAACCTCAGCACTTGGGAGGCTGAGGCAGGATTGGTGTGAGTTCGAGACCAGCCTGGGCTACAAAAGTGAGCTCAAGGCCAGCCTAAGCTGCATAGTGAGACCCTGTCTCAAAAAAAAAAAAAAAAAAAAAAAAAAAAAAAAAAAAAAAAA
>PVJA010039447.1:0-19209 GCA_004027025.1 Myocastor coypus | reverse complement strand
AACGGGCTATTTGATGGGTTCAGTGCTGGAGCATGGGCTGGAGGGGTTGAAAAAAAAAAGGGGGGGGGCGGGGCGGGGAAAGGGAAGGCAGGCCAAGGATCCTGACCCAGCCGGCGCCCGGGCTCAGCTCCCAGCGGTGGAGTTTGGGCTGGGCTGGGACAGGAAGTTAGTCGCGGGAACGCAGAGGCGGGGCAGAGGGGCGCAGGGGCCCACCCGCGGCGGGTGCGCAGGCTCAGCTCCCAGCGGTGGGGTTTCGCTTTTTACTTTTTATAAAGCAGTGGACAGAGTGGCTCTCACTGAGGGGGTGCTGTCTGAGCAGATTGAAAGGATAAAGTCACGGAGAAGTGAGCTGCATAGTGTGTGGGGCAGGAAGTCCATGCACCTGGAGGGGTGAGGAGAGGGTGTGCCGGGGCCAGGGAGATCTGCTGTGGCTTGTGATGAGCACTTGGGTTTTTTTTTTTAGTGAAATGAGGAGCCACTGCAGATTTTTGAGCAGAGCAGTGCCAGGATTTAACTTTTTTTAGTTACATTAACTGGCACTTGTGTGGGAGCGAAGGGGACATGGAGTGCGATAGTTGAGGCTACCAGGTGGAGGATCAGTTAGGAGAGGCGATGATGGGTTTGTCCACAGTGTGGGTGGTAGGGGTGGCAAGGAGCTGAAAATACACATTTTCTAGTTTGACTTGGCAGTTTCTGGGCCAGTTGGGATACTCTGAAGTACTGTGTATTGGGCTTGCTCCCCATCCTAGCACTGGGCCTCTAAAGCCATTCTCAAACGCTTGGAATCCTTGGACTGATAAGAATGCCTTGTTTGCCCTAGTGGCTCACTTCCCTAAAAAACTTGAGGATAGAGGCCTCAGACCAAAGGTGACCTTGATGGAAGTGTTGGGATTCCACCCCAGCCCCAAGCTTTTGGGAAGGTGAGAGAGCTGATGTCCAAATGCATCATCAATAGCCAGTGATTTAACCTGTCACACTTTTTTTTTAAATAATTTTTTATTTTATTTATTTATTTTTTTCTTGTTTCAGAGCCTTTGTTTGTTTATTCACTCATTTTTATGGCCGGCTCAGCCTGCCCCGAGAGCAGGGCTGGCAGCACAGCATGTGGTGCTAGGGATCAAACCGCGGTCCCTGAAGCTGCCCAAGCTTTCCCAAGCAGGCTCTTTAGACCACTGAGCCATCCCACCAGGCCCCTTAACCTGTCACACTTAAGTCTTCTACTAAAAATCCAAAAGGACAGATTTCATGGGCATTCAGGTCGCTGAACACATGTAGTACCTTGGAGGCTAGTAGGCCCCAAGAGGGCAGAGAAGCTGTGTACCCCATTCACCACACCTTACCTGTGCATGCCTATTTGCCGTTTCTGCTGGTAGATTCTTTGAAATATTTATTTATTTTTTTAAGTACTGGAGGGCTTCCATTCAGAGCCTTTGCTGTGGTTGGTTGCCCAAGGCTTCTCTTCTGCGCACTTTTTCTCTTGCCAGAATGCGTGAAAGTAAAGTGCTTCCCTGAGTTCTGTGAATTACAACCGTAATTTTACAGAGCCTGAGGAGGGGTTGTGGGAACCCTGATTGCCATCCGGTAGGTAGGTCAGAAGCACAGGATACAACCTGAGTCTTGGGATTGGTGTCCGGTGGAGAGAGGGGCCATCCTGTGAGCCTGAGCCCTTCACCTTTGCAGTCTGATGCTCCAAGTAACACGGTCCAAGTTGAAGTGTATGGGAGGACAGCCTCATTATGTGGCCCATGGCAAAGCATGAAACACAGTGAAACAGATCTAACACAGTTTTGTTTAAGCGAATCTTGTTTACATTTTGGTCTGTGCTGGAGAAGTGCTTGTTTGTGGTGTGTCAGAAATATGAAGGTAAGGAAGAACAGGAAAAGTACTTTGTTTTTTTCTATCCTTATATTAATATATTCTTTTGTGTGTGTATGTGTGTGTGTGTCTGTGTGTATCCGGCTCAGCTCGCCCTGGGGGTGGGTCTGGCAAGGCATGTGGTGCTGGGTATTGAACCACCATCCCTATGCTTGCCAAAGCTTGCATAAGCAGGCACTTTAGACCACTGAGCTATCTCCCCAGCTGCTATCTTAACGTATTCTGATCAAGCCATATACATTCCCAGTATTGGTATGATACTTCCTTCTCAGTTAAGAGTGCTTGGTTGGCTGGCTTTGTGGCTCAGTGTTAGAGCACTTGTCTAGCATGGGTGAGGCCCTGAGTTTGATCCCTGGCACCTAAAAAAGTTCCACATGTACATGTGCTCAGCATCTGGGTATATGAATATTTGGGATACAAAAGTCACATTTCTTTAATTTTAATTTGCTTTCTTTTAAAGCTGAAAGGAACATAGCTATAGTTTAGCCCAGTTTGTAATAAAAGGAAAAGGTGCATTTCTGTCTTAAAAGTAAAGCTCTTTTAAAAATTTGGTGTTTATAACAAAACAAAATTGTTCTGCTCACTGTGCAGTAACTGCTACTAAAGTTTGGTATCTATTCTTATGAGTCAATCAAAATATTTCTCAATACAGAGATATTTAGAAGTTCAGTACAAAAATGGCAGTCATTTATAGATTAAAGTCTCCCTGGACTTTGGAGCTAAGCAGAAATATTACTGAGGCCAACTAAAACCCTGTGGCATCCAGCCAGCATTAGCCAGCAGAGAGGCCTTCCAGCCCGCTGAAGGCGGAATGTTGACAGGGCAGGCATGGGTCGCAGCCTGGACTTCCAGCAGGAAGCTGATAGCAACAGTGGGAATTTTCATCTGACGCACCATTTAATATTTAAACTCCAGTGAGCTACTTCAGCCTGGTTGTTGTGATATTGCCATTATTGTTTATGTGTTGGTAAATAAGTCCAGATGAAGATTTTTAATGACCCCTTGGTTCATAGTTGGCAGGCCCACAGCCCTCTGGCAGCTAAGTGTGGCCTCTGTCACATCAGTGGCTCCCAGGGAGGCTCTGACAGAAGACAAACTGAAAGGGAAAGAATATTCTAGAATTTCACTTGGAATCTATAACTCTTGATTGAGAGAAGGAAGCACAGCTTGGTCTTTAGCACTTCAGCCTGCGTCTTTCTCTCTGGCCCATCAGGGCGACAGCAGCAGGCAGGCAGGGCCAGGCGTGAGACTGGTCTGGTTCAAATTCCAGCTTCTCTTTCTGTTTATCTGTGAGGCTTGAGCCACTCAACCTCACAAGGCAGTAGTTGGCTCTTTCTGCAAAAAGTCCATAAGAGAGAATTTCTACTGCTGTCTTCTCAGGGGTGGGGCAGCATGCACTCAACGCCGAGTGCCTTCCCCACTGCCTAGCGCCTTCCCCAGTGCGCAGCCCTGTGGACTCCCCTCCTCTTTCTCCAGCTGTGGGACTCTAGCCACTACTTTTCATGGACAGTTAGCATCATGCATCTTTATGGTTTGTTTAATCTCATATGTAAAGCAGATGACATCTAGTGAATTATGTGACCAATGTTGCAAAGATTGAACAAATTGAAACAGATCTACAAAAATTTTATTTTTTGTGGATCTTGTATATAGTGTGTTGTTTACAAATTCCTGTCTTTAGTGCCTCATCCCAGTCATTAAAAACAACTACACCAAAAAAAGGCAAAGATTGGTTTCCATTCCTTATGGGAGAAGAAGAGACTAGTTGATGTGTCACAGATGCTAATTAGCTACTTTACTCTGCAAATTGTGTTTAAATTTTTCTTTTGCTTCCTTTTTTTTTTTTTTTTTTTTTTTTGCCAGAGCTGGGAATGGAACCAGGGCCTCACACATGCCAGGCAGCTCTGTCCTACTGAGCCCAGTGGAATTTTCTTACTAAAGAATTTGTAGTATCTAAAAAGGGCCTTGGAAACTGATGGACTAGCATTTTAAAAATATCATCGAATGCTAAGATTGAGCAGCTAGATACCTTCTTGCAGGACTTTTTTTTTTTTTTTTTTTTTTTTTTTTTTTTTTTTTTTTTTTTTTTTTTTTTTTTTTTTGTCTTTTTGAGACAGGGTCTCACTGTGCAGTTCAGGCTGGCCTTGAGCTCACTTTTGTACCCCAGGCTGGTCTCGAACTCTCACCTATCCTCCTGCTTCAGCATCCCCAGTGCTGGGATTACAGGCATGCGCCACCACACCCGGCTTCCTACAGGGCTTTAGACCTTTTTTGAAAACCCATCTTGTGTGCTCTATTGAAACATTTCCTTTTGGTTATAGCTGCAGTGCATCTTTTACGTTGATCATTTCCTTGTGTCAGAAATGAGGATATTGAATCAATTATTTCTTGGGTGCTCCTCAGCTAGAGATGGAAAACTCTGAGACTCAAATTTTAGTTTTTAAACAATTCCGAAGACACTCTGTGAAGCCAGTAAGTACCACTCCACACATGGGAAATCTTACAAGCTGTTGTCATCTGCAGGATGGCAGCAGGAGGAAGCCACTGAGGTACACCAGATGGACAGTGTAGGCTTCTCCTGGCCTGCTCCAGTCACTAAGTGTTCCTTCGGCCTGCAGTTGCTTTAGGAGCACAATGGTTACTGGTGTTAATGCAGTATCTGGAAGGATCGGAGCTCTGTGGAAACAGGTGCACTACACTTTGTTTTCCTAACATCTTTCTGAAATATAGGGCATGAAAGAGGCATTAAGGCTGGCTAGATAGCTCTGTGGACTAAAGTGCGTGTTTGGACAGGCACAGGGACCAGGTTGGTTCCCTGGTGTGCCATGCTGGCCCACTTCGAGAGCGTGCTGAGACAGTAACTGAGACTGGGTGTGGTGGTATAATGAGGCTGCCAACAGGAGAATCACTATGAGTCCGATCTGTGCACTGAGACCTGTAGACCCTGTACTAAATACATAAAAAAAGAAAGAAAAGAGGATGACATTAGGACAGTTTTAAAAAGAGGATGGCATTAGGACCAGTTGTGTTTATATTTCTCAATTTGATGCAACTGTGGAGTAGGTGGAGATGGTTAAAGTTCAAGTTCTTCTCTGCAAAAACCTATTATTTTTATTTACCTTATTTATCTATAAAGATTATAGCCAGTAATAAGACACACGAAGCATTCTGTAAACTAGTTAGCTATTACTCTGCATACTATACATAGATTTTCACCAACAGCATTGTGCCATTTTATACACACTGCTCTGTGTGTGGTGGAGAATCAGGAGACTGCATGCTTAGAGTAATTTGGCATAGAAGAATCTAATTGGAAAACAAGGATAAAGTACGCATGGCCTCATGGCCAAGGATGGTGGAGCCTTTTTTCTTCAGTTACACTTTCTTTTAGTTTTCTGATACCCATTTTGTTGTTGTTATTGTTGTTGTTTTTGCAGTACTGGGGACTGAAGTCAGGGCTTTTACACTGGATTCTATCCCCCACATTTAAATTTTGTTTTGTTTTGAGATTGGGTCCCACTGTGTTGCCTAAACTGGGCTCAAACTTGTAATCAATCCTCCTGCCTCAGCCATCCCAAGTACTGAGGACTACAAGCATATGCCACCATGCTATCTTATACATATTTTTAATTTGTATGCCTATTACATTCTTATGAAAAACAGGGAAGGTAAAAACAACTTAAGGAAGAAATAAGAAAATGCCCGTGATGCTTTTTTGGTTGATCTTATTAGCGTAGTGAAAATCACAGTCTATATGCAATCTTTAGAATCTTGCATGTACTCAACAGGATGTTCCTTGTTAAAGAGAAGGAAGGAGTGGAAATAGGGAGCTGTGCTCATTGAAGACATTGTTTCTTCATCAACCTGGAACTACCAAATCTTTTTAAATCACTTTAAATGAATATTATAGTATATGCAGCCAAAAAGACATGTTAAACTGAAAAACTACTCTGAATTTATTGTGCCCCTGTGTCACTTTTTTATGGCATGTAAATGTAGAATAAGCAACTCAAAGTAGAGTCCAGGTCCTAGGTGATACCCTTTCTCATTTTTGATTTCTGAGGATTTCCTTTTGTTCTTGCCAACTCATCATGAGACTTTAATTTTTTCTATTTTAAGTATGTGTGTATGTGTGTGTGTGTGTGTGTGCACACATGTGCGCGTGCACGTGCTTTAACAGCATGTTCCTATGGGCTTGAAACACTGGTGCCACATGCACACCTACTGCAGTGGGTGGCTTGCAGTACCGAGTGTAGTAGGACTGTCCTGTATCTCATAGAATACTCACTCGGGTACCAGCAGTGGTTCAATGAAGAACTGCCCAGTAGCCAGACAGGAGTTACAGCTCCATGATGCATGTATTTATCTGGTTCTTTTTTCCTTTATATAAAAAAAAAAAAATGTTCAATTTATCACAGCACCTGCAATGTCATTTTTTCTTTATATTGTACATAATTTTTGCCCAGCATTTATATGTCTGGTACTTCTGCTGAGGGTTCCTCATTTAATATCCCAGGGAAATGGTGGCCTTTGCTTTCTTGCCCCATTTGTAGGGTTCCTGTTACCTTGAGAGATTTAACCTTTTAGAGTTCAGTGATTGCTTGGGCTCACCCTAGATCTCTTAGTACATTTTTATTACTATATTTTCTTGTTGCTTACCTTTTCTGGAGATTTCTTTCATTTTATAAGTTTTCCTTTTATTCAAGAGGAAAAATACCTAGCAAGTGCAAGGTCATGAGTTTGAACCCCAGTCCCCCTTAAAAAAAAAAAAAAAAAGAGGAAAAGCAATTCTTTTATGATTTGGAAGTTCTAATTTTTGTACTCATTGCTGGTTCATTTAAAATTTGAACTTGTTGGGCTGAGGTGATAGCTCGGCAGTCAAAGGCAAGTGCAAGGATGTGGATTCCATCCCTTGTATACCACATGTGGTGCCACCTGAGCCATGCTGGCCACTGAAACTGGGCGTGGTGGCACATGCCTTTAATCCCAGCACTGGAGAGCCTAAGAGGATGGCTACAAGTTTGAGCTGCCTAGCAAGACCCTGTACCCAATAAATAAATAGATTAAAAGAAAATTCTTTTAAAAATTGAACTTGTGCCAGCAAGATAGCTCAGTGGTCTAAAGCACCTGCTTAGGCAACCACAGAGACTGTGGTTCAAAGCCTAGCACCACATGCTGCACCAGCCCCACCCCCAGAGCAGGCTGAACAAGCCAAAACATAAATTAATAAAGTTTTTTAAAAATCAAATTGAACTTGTTTATTATTTTAATAGTATTAGTGGAGTTCCCCTTTTGCACCTTTGCTGTTTCCCTTTCTCCCTCCCTCCTTCCCACCATCCCTCTGTCCTTTCTTTCCTTCCTTCCCCCTTATCTCCTACATTTTGTTGAAATGAGAAGCATTTGTTCATGTTAGATTTTTGGCCCTGTGCTGTTTAAATGGCCTCGCTGGGTATTTCCTTGTGTTTTAGCCTGCATTACCAAGGTCGCCCTCGCTTTCTCAGTTCTCATTTGCTCACTGCTATTTGCTTTATGCTTTTGGGTGTCTTTTCCTGTCCTCTAGTTTTTTGAGCCTTATTCTAATTTTTTTCACTTGATTGTGTATCCTTTCTTTCTTAAAATAGTTAACAGATAGGATAAGCAGAAGGTATATCTTTTAGTCCTTTTATGTCTGTTAATATGTTTCTTCTGCTTTTTAGAAATGATAAGAGTATTGATCACTTCACTAAATTTAGGACTGCTAGGTCAGTCCTTTTCTTTTGGCATCCTATAAATCTGACTCCAGCATCTCTTAGCACTTAGTATGGTAGATGAGAAGCCTGATGTCTATCTCTTTCATATTCCCTTTTATTTTTCTTAATCTTAGTGGAGGATACAGTGTCTATTGAGCATTTAGAAATTCCCATAGGACACACGGCTCCTTTTGGTGAATTCTACAAACCTGAGTGAACACTATGCAGAACTTGGAGTGAACAATGTGAAAAACTCATCTGTTAGTTTTCCCCCATCATTTACAGATCACCCTTACTTTCCTTATTATGAATATATTTTGTTTATTTATTTGTTTTATGTTTTGAGACAGGGTTTCCTGTGTAGTTGAGGTTCACCTTGAACTCATTGTACAGCCCAGGTTGGCCTTGAAGGCTCAGTGTTCCTCCTGCATCAGCCTCCAAAGTGCTGGGATCACAGTCTGCCACCATGCCAGCTACTTACTATTTTTATGTTTGGTGTTGTTTTTATTTTTTTCTTCTCTCCTGTTTTTTGTTGTTGTTGTTTTGTGGTACTAAGGATTGAATCCATGCCCTCCAGCATGCTAGGTCAGCAGTCTACCCTTGAGCTCTTTCTTTAGCCCAACTGCTTTGTTTATTTATGGTACTGGGGATTGAACACAGGGCCTTTGCTTGGAGCTACATCCCCCACCCCCTTTTGTCTTTTGCAACAGAGTCTTGCTAAACTGGCCAGGCTGGGCTGGAATTTCAGATCCTCCTGCCTCAGCTTCCTCTCCTCCAGGGCTAGGATTGCAATGTTCCACTATACCTGGCTTCATAGTCACTTTTGGGTCAATTGTGCAATACCCTTTTGAATACTACTGAAAACTATATTTTAAAAATTGCAAAAATCTCTTGTTGTTTGAACTTAAGCTAATTATCCAGAATTTACCAATTCTTTTAAAATACCAAGCCTTTTCTCCTGTCTGGCTTGCTGTTTCTCAGTTAACCTGTCTGTGAAGCACAGTCTTTTGGGTTCAGTACTGGCAACTGAAATATGCTTTGCCAGACTATAAAAGTCAGTGTTTTGTTCTTTTCAAGGCGAAGATGGAGCAGGGCTTAGATTTATTGTATTTTTTGTTGGCAGCTTAGAGTTCTAATAGTTTGTGTGGCATAGGGATGGAGCTGTGGGAGGTGGGAGGCAGCTGCAGGCAGTGTGCTTTTGTCCTGCAACAGGGTCCCTTTTGTGTCAGCTTGGCCCTTGGGGCCTGCTGGGTAGTGTCCCTTCCCTGGCTCGCATCCAGGCAGAAGCACAGCACAGCTGGGTCTCCAGTCCTGGCCCAGCCCTGTGCCCCACTCCATGCCTGCCGGGACTGTGCATAGTCTGCAAAGAGGGCAGCCTTGGGGCTATGGTCCCGCGGTATTGCGGCCACTCAGAAGCTAAGCCCTGCCCATCCAGACTCTGCTCTTCACGAACTGTACGATGCTATCGTCTTCCTTAGCCTCTGAGCAGTGTTTTTCTTGTGCAGCTGATAATATTGAAATTTGATAATGGCCTAAAGCACTTAGTAGGGGGTCTGGCTGTTAATCATTGATGAAATAGCAGTTTTATTTTCATTGTGGTGTGTGCTGGCTGCTGAATGAGTTTTCTAATTTCTACACTCTTCCTGCCCCAGTTCCTGCTGGCTCTTCTCAAGGTTTTAGGTTCATGGATGAGGGTCTTGTTAAATCAACAGCAGAAAAATTTCCTTATCGAATAAGTTGAGTCATTTTTATTAAGAATGATAGGGGAGGAAGTCACGTGCATCATCTTCATTCCAGATACTTATGTAATTTTTTTTTTTTTTTTAATGTATTTGGTACAGGGTCTTACTATCTAGCTTGGTCACTATGCTGGTCTTGATGGCCTGCCCAGTGATCCTGGGGCTGGGCCACCACGGCATGTGGAGCTGCCCTAGTCCCTGTGCTTGCCTAAGCAGGCGTTTATCTCTCAGGCTCTTTGTTAATTACCCATCCAAGCATGGTGGTAGGCATCTGTAAACCCAGCAATCAGAAGGCTGAAGCAAGAGGATCACTGTGAGTTCAACACCAGCCTGGGCTATGTAGCAAGACCTATATCAAAAAACTAAATCGATCAAGCAATACACCTGAAATTGATTTTAAAAGAGTAGGATGTTATACTTTTTATTATTATTTTTTAAAATCTTTTTTTACTTATTTATGTATTTGGTACAAGGTCTTGCTAGGTAGCTCAGACTCATAGTGATCTTTATGTCTCAGCCTCTCCAGAACTGGGATCACAAGCCTGTGTTCCAAAGCCTGGTTTCAGTGTCTGGCATTTACAACAGTGTCTGTCGTGGGGCTGGCAGGGCCTGTGGTACCAGGGATCAAACCTGGGTCCTTGCTCTTGCCAGGCAGAAGCTTAAATAGCTGAGCTGTCTCCCCAGCCCACATTACATTTGTTTTGGAACGAGATAATTAAAACAGCACCTTTGCTGTATGATGCATCTGTCCCCACTATTTTTTAGTACAAGGTGGTGATGAAAATATACAGTGAATGTTTACATTTTAAACATTATTATAGGGCTGGGGAGATAGCTTGGCAGTCTAAGCACCTGCCTGGCAAGCACAAGGACCCAAGTTTGATCCCTAGTATTACATGTAATGCCACCCCCAGAACTGTGCCACCCCGAAACCAGGCATGGTGGTACATGCCTATAATTCTGGCTCCGGGGAGGCTGAGACAGGAGGATCATTATGAATCTGAACTGTGTAATAAGGCCCTGTATCAAATAAATAAAAACAAAACATTAAAAAAAGAAAGAAAAATTACTGGGCCAGGGAGATAGCTCAGTAGAATAAGTGCCTGCCTGGCAAGTGCAGGGTTCTGAGTTCAATCCTTGGTATTTCAAAAAAGAAAAAGGAAAAAAGTCATTACAGTAAGAGACATACTGTCATTAATCTTCCTCAGAACACACCCTGTTGCTGCTTCGACACATCTATCCTGTTGTTTTCTAAGGGGCTCTGGAAGTCCTCTCTCTTGAGCATTTTCTGTGAGCTACTGTAAAAATACAAAAGCTCTTCCTGCCAGGTGCCATCCAGTGGAAGGGCAGGCTTGTAAGAATGCTGCAGTATGGCCCCCTCCAACTCTGTGCTCTGGACCTGGCACCCTGCTGCTGCTGGCTCTTCCCAGAGTCAAAATGACTTTGAAGAGTAATCATTTAAATTAATGTAGACAGAGCACTTCGGCCAGGGTTCTTTCCTGTGTGCCATGCTGGCCCTGCCCCAGGGTGCACTGAGACAGCGACTGAGACTGGGTGTAGTGGCGCATGCCTATAATCCCAGTGCTTGGGAGGCTGAAAACAGAATCACTATGAGTCTGATCTGTGTAGTGAGGCCCTGTAGATCCTGTACTAAATACATTAAAAAATTTAAATTGGAAAAAGCAAAATTTTGACACATAAGAGTATTATACTAGTTGTGGTATCAGAAAGCATTTCAGCCAGTTCTTGCCCTTTGTGGTGTCTATGAAAAATAAAAGTCAAATGCCAAACAGGGTGATGGCACACATCTGATCTTTGGTTCCGATCTCCCTGTACTCCCATAAATATGCACAAACACACACACGTCCCTAGAAACAGGACTAAGGCCAGCAGGCAATAGCATCTTCACTGCTTTTCTACTTATATACTCTTTATTTAATAAACACAAACATAGAAAAAACAAACAAAACTTTAAAGCAAAAAGGCAGAGAATGAAAATTAGCCTATTAGACTGGGTGTGGTGGTGCATCTCTAACCCAGCACTCGGGAGGCTGAAAACAGGATCACAATGAGCCCGATCTGCACAGTGATATCCTGTAGACCCTGTACTAAATACATTTTTAAAAAATTAATTCAGGACATCAAGGCAGCTACAGCAGTACAATTATTCATCAAAGAGGATTTCCAGAACTGCTTAGGGAAGCAGCAGAGATGATGGGATGTGTATTTGGTTTGGGGGGACTGTACTAAATACATTTTTAAAAAATTAATTCAGGACATCAAGGCAGCTACAGCAGTACAATTATTCATCAAAGAGGATTTCCAGAACTGCTTAGGGAAGCAGCAGAGATGATGGGATGTGTATTTGGTTTGGGGGGGATCAGTGGCAGTGTATCTTTTACTACAATGAATGTTGTGAAATGTGAACTTTTCCTAAATATTTTGATCAGCCCTTGGTTACTTGGGTCTACCTGGACTTTTTAAGTTGTGTTCCATGGTGCAATCCACAGCATCAGAGTCTTTTGATGGTAGGAGCCACACTAGTTGCCCATAGCATGTGGTTTGGATACAGGCTGCCTGGTTGTGAATTCTGCCTCCTTTGTGCTTTTTAGGACTTAGGCAAATTACTTAAACTTATGTGTGCCTGTCTATCATCTCTGAAATGGTCACAGTGCCAGTGTGCCAATTCATAGGAACATTGTAAAGGTTAAAGCAAATGCTTTGTAAATTAGTAATTAGAGCTAAACGTTTAGCTGAAGGGCTTATTTTTTTTTTTTTTTTAATGAGCAGAATATATTTATTAGGGAAAGGAACCTCCTGTCCAAGAGAGGGATGGGGGGGGGGTCCCAATAGAGTGCCCCCCCCCCGGCTTAATATTAATATTGTTGCATTCTAACGTCCACTACCATTTGCAAGAGATTTTTTGAGTCTAGTTTTTGGAAGCACAGATCAGAAGCTATGCAGATCCTCCTTTGTCATGATTGTTTCTGCCTTTACCTCCAAGCACAGACTGTGTGGCTCTGGGAGCACCGAGGACAGAGAGCATGGTGTCGGAATGCCCTAGTGGATTTTTTGGGAAAATAGTGGATAGAAATCTAACTTCAGGGCCCTGAGGAACAGAACCTCTTCTTAATCTGTTTAGTTTTCGATACTAGTATTGGTTTTTAAATATCATGAATTAAGGTAAGAGGTAGGTAAGGCTTTTAATATTTGCATTACCTGTTAGCACTTTTAAGATGGGAAGGACTTTTATTTTTGCCACAAACATTCCATATCAAGCTATTACTACAGCAGGAGAAATTTTTGAACATTTTGGTACAGACCAAGCCAATAAAGTGTGTTACGTTTGGATTAAATGGATTTTACCCACATGGACAAAGCTTAGAGTTGTCTCAGGGCGTGGTGGCACATGCCTGTAATCCCATCAGTTGGGAGGCTAAGATTGGAGGATTGGTGTGAGTTTGAGACCAGCCTGGGCTACAAAAGTGAACTCAAGGCTGGCCTGAACTGCATGAGACCCTGTCTCAAAAAAACAAAAAAAACTCAGAGTTGAAGAGTGGGATAGTATGTAAAATCCCCCTAAAAGAAGGCCTAAGATCTTTTAAATGTCAGAAGAAAAGTTGATAAATTATGAAATGGTCATCATTTTCTGTGCTAGCCTGTGGAAAATAGAAATTTTGTGTAATGGTGAAAATTTTAGAGTGGTATTTTGTTTTCTTTTGTTTTTTAGTTTGGTCTGCTGTATCTTAAGACATAAATTAGAAGTGATGAAATCTTGAACTAGCATTCAAATGCCTGTAAGTCATTTTCGTTGGCCCTTTTTCTTCTGTTTTCTAAATAGTGAGACCTTCCTGCCAGATTCCTCTGTTGTCACCTTTTGTTCTGCTGGTCTAATTCATTTCTCCCCTGAACATTCAGACAACTTCATATACAGTTTTATGGCACAAGCTTGGGCACCTCTAATCCAAAAATCTGAAATCCCAAAATGCTCCAGTGCACACCCATTAAAAATATTGATATTATTTGGGGCTGTATGTATAAAATCTATATGAAACAAATGAATTTCATTTGTAGAGTTGAGCCTTATCCCTAAGCTGCCTTGCGTGTAGCTATCTCATTACCTTATTATAGGACCCCTCCACACACAAATCTAAAACCTGAAAGACTTCTAGTCCCAAGTATTTCTGGTGAGATACTGTACCTGTAAGATTTTGGACTTAGCTTCATAATGCTGGGGCAACTCCTGTCTCTCCCTCCCCTGCCTCTGCGCTTCGAGACCACCTGTGGCTTAGCGTTCCCATGCTACAGTTGCCCATTTCTGAAATGGAATCATCAGCAGACTCCTGCTTCTGGACGTTCATTAAGATGAAATAATGTAAAGGATGTTAAGCTCAGTGCGTCTTCAGCAACAGGTGCCCCACGTATTGTTACCATTCCTCTACCACTGTGACTTACCTTTCTCAAATATGCTATAGTTTGAAAGTATCCCCAAAGGACTGATAGCTTAGATGCCAGCTTCTGGCATCTTGGAGAGGTGAGAGAGCCTGTAAGACCCAGGCCAAGCTTGTGGGCAGACATTGATGAATGGCCTGCTTTTGAAGGGGACATTGGGATTTTGCCCTTTTCTCTTCCTCCCACTGCGCCCTGGTCTCCTCTGTTACACAGTCTCACCATGGTGTCCTGTGTCCCCACTGGCCCAAAGCAGCAAGGCCAAGTGAACGTGACTGAAGTTGCCGAAACTGGGAGCCAAAATAAACCTTTCTTCCTCTAAATTGATCATTTGAGGTGTTGCATCACAGGTGAGAGAGGCGGCAGCTTTTGCTCTAGGCGTACCAGCCCTCTGTTTACTTCCTGATGTCTGCAGAGGTGGTGCCACAGTGTAGCTCCCTTCTTGGTCTGGGTAGGTGCCTGCATGTAGATTTCAGTCTGTCATCACAGATTCCGCTTTTGCTGGATTTCGCTCTTCTGGGGACAGTGTCAAATTTCAGCTGTGTTTGTGGTCCATATTCATACGTGCACATTTACACTCACTGGCATAATCACTCTGATTTGTGAGCATGTCTTAAACTAAAAACCCTCCCCCACTTTATGATTATCTTAGTGATTGGCCATGGCTAACAAGTCAGTATTAAAGTAGATGTGGCAGCCATAATCAGTGTAACTGAGGACATGCCAGTCCTAACAGAGAAGGCCAAGAGGGACTTGACCTTGACCCATTTAGACAGGGTGGAAAAAAACTAATCCTTTGGCTCGGTGGTAAGAAAGGTCTTTTTAATCATGGGGGAAAAATACTGTGGCAATTACCCTGGACCAGTTAATTGAAAAGGCTCACAAGACTTTAACAAAGCATATCTACTGTAGGCTGGTAAGGTACAGTACAGAAGAGGAAAGAAAGCAGGCAAACAGCAAAGAGGTCAACCAGGTTCCTGGTCCTCGCTCAGCTGCACAGAGTGTTCTTTGTGTTCGGGTCATAATCCATTGATCTGGGTACACGTAGGACAGCTTGGCCCACACAGGCAGACAGCAGAGCGGAGTCCAGAAAGAGACTCACATACGTACGGCCAACTTGATATTTTAATTAAGGGCCACTCAGTCGAGAAAGGATGGTCTTTTTAATCAGTGGTACTGGAGCAAGTGGATACGTACATGTGACACAGTGAACTTCAGCCTGTACCTCAGACCATTTATA
The DNA here is from genome assembly GCA_004027025.1 of Myocastor coypus. Lineage (NCBI taxonomy): Eukaryota > Metazoa > Chordata > Mammalia > Rodentia > Myocastoridae > Myocastor > Myocastor coypus. Next base: position 4,177 of record PVJA010039447.1, on the reverse strand, counting down.
GAAACATAGAGAAAGCAGCCTATAGACGTATGTGTACAGTTTAATCATAAAACTTCTGGAAGAAATGCAGGAGTAAGTATTTGTGCCCAGAATCTGCATTTTAACAAGATGCCTAGGTTATTCTAATGCACTTTGAAATTGAAAAAGGATAGCCTTACAAGGTAAACTTTGAAGGATGTACCAGTTAGGCACCTGAAAGGAGGTGTCTTAGTTACTTTTTACTCATTGCTGGGAGAAATAACCAACACTCAAAATGAAGGAAGGAAAGGTTTATTTAGCTCACAGTTCCTAGAGGTTTCAGTCTATATTTGGCTGGTTCAAGGCTGAGTGGAACAGGGCAGAGAGCATCCAGTTCATCATGCGGAAACAGCGACGATCACGCCAGAGGCAGCGGACCAACCAGGGGAGCAGAAAGCAACATCCAATCAGGGCAGCAGAGCAATAGCCGCTGGTCTGTCTCTGTGTCTTTATATTGCATTCAGGCTCTCCACCTCAGTCTGTCCACCTTAGGCTACATCCATAATCCCAGAAGTATTTAGAACACATAATCCCAGGGATCATGGATCAAGTCTCAAACTCTAGATCAGTACTAAAATACATCATCCCAGTGACTCATGAGTCAAGTCTCAATCAATAGAAGTCCCTGCCCCATGACTGCATGAGGCTTTGGGGGGACAACTAGACACAAACCATAACAGGAGGGAATGGGGTAGTTGGGACCAGGAGCCCTGCACATGCAGAGAAATACAGGTACTGTAAGTTAGAGCAGTAGTTTTATTGAACAAGTTTACACTAGAATTTTTACTCAGTAAGAAGTAAAATTTAGAAAAGAAAGGGTAAGGCAAAATGCTTTTTTAAATATGAATTTTTTAAATTCAATTTTTGTGAGTTTTAAAGCCCTATGATCATGCCCATGTTTACTCTTTGCAAAGAGAAAGTGCTAACAAATTATAGACTTTGTTTTTATTTATAGTATTTTTTTTCTTGGCAGATAAAATATTGGCAGCCCTGTGTGTAGCTCACCACAATGGTTTTGTCCTCTCGTTTCTCTTGACCTGCAAAACCCAGAAGGTTGGCAGCTGCTGAGTTAGAAAACTTATAGTGGTTTCCTAGAGGACACTGGGCAGCTGGGTGGGAAGGGCAGGAGTACAGAGGCCAGCACACTGGGGCCCTGTGGGCCATGGAGCTGCACCTCGCCCTTGGAGCTTGGACAGCTGGAATGGAATTGGGTTTGCATTTTGGAAAGCTGACTTCAGGGGCTGGGTGAAGAAGGAGTTGGAGCAGGGTGAAGCAGGGCTTAGGAGCGCCTTCAGGAGGCCTCCAGGTAGCAGCGTACGCAGCTGAGGTGGAACAGGTATTAGTTGTATTGGGGAGGTAGAACTGACAGTGTTCCTCAGCCTACGGGATGGAAGAGGTAGTTTATATCACTTAAATTACTCTCTGGGGCTGGGGAGATAGCTCCGAGGCACAAGTGCCTGCTGGGCAAGTGCAAGGTCGTGAGTTCGAACCCTGGTCCCACAAAAAATAAATAAATAAATAAATAAATAAATAAATAAATAACTCTCTGACTTGAAATTTTGGTACATTCACTTACATGTAGTATGCCCAAATAAGTGCAAGTCAGCGCATTTCTCGGAACTCTTGCATGGATTGATTTAAATGACTACAGAGTGATTGAGCTGCTGTGAGGTGTAGTGCCTGGAAGACAAAGAGAAACTCATTAAAATGAGATCAGGGAGTTAATCCATCTTTCCACATATCCATTCATGAAAAGCTGTGCTGTATGGGTCAGAAATTGCTGACTTCATTTATTTTATTACATATAGAAGCCTTTGGGAGAATACTGGCTCATAAAAAATGCTAGGTGCTGCTAAATTTCCCAAACTTATTTTTACAGAGCTTAACCTGATTCTGGTCAGTATTGTACAGACTAATAATTTGCATATCAAGCTTGCATTGCAGAGTAGTCTTTTGTGATGGACTGGGTAGTTTGCCAGCCTTCGTTCAAGATCCTTACGGGCTTCAGAATCTGTTTGCACTATCAATGAATTCCTTAAGGATAACTTTAGGAAATAATTTAGTTTCAGCAATAACTTTTACCAAACTCCTCCACAAAAGCATAAATAAGGTTGGTAAACAGAAGGTTCTGTTTGTTTGGCCTCTGTGCGCATTAGTCAGTTTATTTTATGCTTTCTCTAGGTACAGTTTAAAGCCAAGAGAGTCAAGATGGAATGAATTATCTTGGTCATAGACTTTTCTCTATGCCGAGAAATTTTCGTGGAGTAGCCCCAGCTCTACTTTTTTATGCCATGCACTTGGACACATGGAGGAATATTGATGCACAGTTCTATAGAAGCTTATGGAAAGATTCAGTATGGAAGAAAAGTTAATGGAATTTTGATTTATGAGATTTATTAACATTCATGAATATGCATTATGTATCTATGAAACTCAACAGGAAGAAAGGTTGATTATAGGGAGAAGGGATATCTGAAGACTGGTTTTTCAAGGTAATGTGAGAATTTTTTTAGCCATTTGTTCTAAGTTATCACTTTATATTAAGCAAAATGGTAAAGAGCAGTGGCTAGTGCTTACTTAACCTGGCAGAGTGAAGCCGTAGTGTCATTGTCTCTTTGACTTTTCTGTTTTATAATTCATACTACTACAAAGCATGTCAGATGCATTTAAAATTTGTGAGAATATGACTAGGGTTATTTACTTTTTAAAATAGGCAGAATTTGAAGGCCTCTTATGATATCTTTAGTATGTGTCTCTTTGTCTTAAAGGAGATATATGTTCAAAATATGGCAGATCATTTACTGTGGACTCAAGTAATTTTATGCCAGTTGATGTTTTTTAGTAATGGGAAAATAAAAGGAGATGTGTGTAAATATTGCAGAAATAGAAATTTCTATCTACTTTTTATCTTTAATTGGAGTCCATATGTGGTTGCCTCATTTATTATTATCAAGTATTTGTGTAATATAAATGTACTGGGAATATTTGACATGAGAACTGTAAGTCTTTTCTGGTGGGATTGTTTATAAATTTCTGGTACTATGTATAAACTTCTTAACATTTGGCATATTGGCCTTAAATGGTCAAAAATTTTAAAGCATACCCTATGTAAGGCTGCTTATTATTTATAGTGAAGCAGGATGTATTATCTGAAAGGTAAGGAGTGTTTCACCCATAAGCTATTAATGTCAACAAAGATATTAAATGAACCCAAATGCTAAGTAAGTCTTATTACTCCTGTTCATTCATAATCTGTTCATGTACGTATGTACAGCTGCTGATGTGAGGCAAGAGCTCAGTGCTTTTATTAGTTTATGTTTGCAGTACACAATGATTACGTGTATCACGGGGTGTTGGTACAGGTACTTAATAGACCTTGCTTTCCTTTCTTTTCTGTCATCCCCTCCTCCTCCTCTCCCTCTCTGCTTCTTCCAATCCTTGGTCCTCTTCACATTTGCAAATACTCTATTTTCATCAGTTTTTCTCCTTCAATTCTTTTCCTCATCTCCTTCCCCTCCCCTTTTTCCTCCCCTTCTGACCATCTCTTGGTCAATACTTTTTTTTTTTTCTTCGTCTTTTTTTTTGTTTGTTTGTTTGTTTTTTTGTGGGACCAGGGTTCAAACTCACGACCTTGCACTTGCCCAGCAGGCACTTGTGCCTCGGAGCTATCTCCCCAGCCCCTTCTTCGTCTTTTTTGAGACAGGGTTTCAGTATGCAGTTCAGACTGGCCTTGAGCTCACTTTTATAGCCCAGGCTGGTCTCGAACTCACACTGATTCTCCTGCCTCAGCCTCCCAAGTTGCAGGGATTATAGGCATGTGCCACCATGCCTGGCTGTGGTCAGTACTTTTAAAAACAACTTATTGTGGACATTTTTAAACATACTGAATACACAAAAATAGTGACTTATTCATCACCTTGCTTCAGTTATTAACCTTCTTCAATCTTGCTTCATGTAGCTGCCCTCTCCACTCATTGTTCCGTGGGGGTGCTAGGGTTTTCTTTAAATTTTGGGGCTGGGAAGGTAGCTCAGCTGGAGTGCACATACTTAGCACATGAGGCCCTGGCTGCCATCTCTGGTAGGGAGGGCAGGACCAGGGGGATTAAGCTCTTCATTTAAGACTTTTTAAAACATTAAATTGTACTCAATCTTTCACAAG
>PVJA010039446.1:0-19146 GCA_004027025.1 Myocastor coypus | reverse complement strand
AAAAAAAAAAAAAAAGCCAAAAGGACAAGAGGGAAATTAGGTTTAGTGAAAGGAAGAAATGTTTAATTGTTTAATCAAGCTCACATGTCTATATCTGATAATCTGAGTGACAAATATCAAATCATGATAACAGCACAAAATATAATAATTTGCTAATTTTCTATTCTTGTTTTGAATTCTGTGCCATCTTTTATTGTTTCATGTTGCTTTGTTGTTGCCGCTGTTCTTGTTATTTGTTTCTGTATTTTTTTCTCTTTAAAAAATAAAATACATTTGATGGTAAAAAGTAAATTTCATAATAAAATAATAGAAGAATAGCAGTTAAAAAGAAAATAAATATGTCTTTTACCAAACTAATTTTTAAAAATTTAAACATTCACTATACTTTTCAGTCACACTTTTTGTATCCTATTATAATAGTTATTATTAATAAATGGCTAAACAAGTAAAAGACTGAAGAAAAGTGTGTCATGGTAGGATTAACTAAAGAAAAGCTATGACCAGCCAAATAGCTCAGAGGATTAAAATGCCTGCAAGCAGGGGCAGGGACTGGGGATTCAGTCCCTGGGCTTGCCATGCTGGCCTCGGCCCTAGGGCTTGCTGAGATGGCAGTTGAGACTGGGCCTAGTGGTGCTCTTTGGAGGCTGTAAACAAGTGGATCACTATAAGTCTGATCTAGTAGTGAGACCCTGAACACCCTGTAGACCCTGCCATAAAATACAACAAAAAAGAAAGAAGGAAAGAAAGAAAGAAAAGCTAAAACAGCTACATCAAAACTAGATAAGCAGGTATAAGAATGAGGCAACGGTCGCAGATCGGGAAGCTATTGCACTGTTCATCATGCTTTTCTGCATCCCAAAGGCAGGCTTGTCACACTTGGCTTTTGGATGGTAGAGCAGAACTGTGATTCAGAAGCAGACCTATCCAGCCCCAGCCAGAAGATCCTCCTGCATACTCCAAGGTCTTCCTGCTCAGAGATCTGCTCAGGGCCTAGAAGGAGCCACATCTGCCCATCTGCCTGGTAATAGGCCTGCCAGCTGATGGCCCAGCCCCATACCCTGAATGGGCCAACCCATCTCCAGTGCCAGCCTTGCTGACCAAGGTTCTGTGTATGGTCTTGTCCACTCAGGGGCCACACAAAGCCTGGCCCTCTAGATTCCCTGAACTTAGGTTCACCAGGGATTTGGAAAACCTGATGCAGAAAGCAGCAACTACTTGAACTGCCTCAAATCATCCTCTAACGTGGTCCTGCACAATCCCTGGAAAGAGGCAGGTGGAGGTGTTCGCCTAAATGAAATAAAGAAAAAATAATGTCTGTAAAGACTTGAAAAGATATTTTCTTTTTCTAATGCACAGATACCAACAGAGTCTACATGGAAATGGTTACATATGACAGCCAGGAAAACCAAAGCTGCTCTAGCTCGTGAATCAAGATCTGAAAACTGCCTGACGAGGAATTAAATTATCATTGTACAGAAGCTCACTAAGATGCACAAGAATGCAGGCATATACCTAAAGGAAATCTTAAAAACAATAAAATTTGATAAAGAAATGAAACTCATGAAAAAGACCAACAAAATTCAAAAGCTGAAGAATACAATGAAAACAAAAAAAGAAAACTTCAGTAAAAAATTTCCTGAAAGATGACCAGACAAAAGAATAGAAAACTTCAAACCAGGTTCTTTGCAATTAGCTGTTTGTAAGAACAGATAAGATGAAATTTAAAACAGGAGAGAGTGGCACCTACAGGGTGCCGTCAAGCAAATGAATGCACGCATTTTGAAGTTCTCCAAAGAAAATAAGAGAAAGAAAACACATTTCAAGAAATAACGCCTGGAAACTCCCCAAAGCCCAAAGATATATGAACATCTGGAATCATGAGGCTGATGCGTTTCCAAGCAGGACATTCCAAAGGAGATTGTTCCAGGACTCATCGTTAAAAATTCTCAAGGCTCATATGCAAAACAACTTTTGAGTAAAACAAAACAAGAAACCTGCCGGACACATACAAAGGAAGCTCTATAAAGTTATTGGGAGGTTTCTCAGCCATAATCATGCAGGTCACAGAAAAGAAGCCGTAGATAAGGTTTTCAATGTTCTAACATTTTTTTTTTTCAGAACTGGGGTTTGAATACATGATCTTGCACTTGCCAGACAGGCACTGTGCCACGGAGCTGTCTCCCCGGCCTCTCTAACAGAATTTTGAAGAGTGGTGCATTACCTGAAGAACTATCTTCCAGAAATGATGAAGAGCTAAAGATGTGCCTTGACAAATCTGAGGGAGATCCACATCTATAACTACTTTAGAAGAAATGGTTAACCTAAGTTTTCGAAACAGAATTTAAAGTATGTGACACTAAAACCTGGAAGCATAAGTGTAAGATCATTGTCTGACATCTACTTAATCCAGTTTAGAATACTTTAATGCTGTAAGAGTAAAGCATAGTTATGTTTAGTACAAAGGATAAAAGGCAAGTGTTCCAAATAACTACAGCCCTAATCATCTGCATATGTGACACGTAAGAGACAGGAATTGTGATATCAGTAACGTAAAATGTGGAGGAAGAAGGAAAAGTATACATTCAAGGGCTGTCACCAGGGTAACATCGGTGGTCATAACTGAACGATGCTCTGTGTGCATCTCATGGTAACTGTACAGAAAAAACCGTAGAAGATACACAAAGGAATGACAGAAGGAAATCCAAGCATAGCACTACAAGATGCTTAGCAAACCAAAAACCAGCTATGAAAAGAGACGAAAATAGAACAAAGCAGTTACAAACAAAAACCAATTAACACAGTGACAGTAGTGCGACCTCTCGTGTCAGTCATCATTTTACCTGTAAATGCATTAGCTTTTCTTGTCAAAAGCCATAAATGGATAAATTGTTGAGCAATGGCCTTATTTTACACAGCCTCCCCCATACCCATTCTAACCTTAAAATCATATGTGGGCTGAAAGTGAAAGAATGGAAGCTATTCCCGACATACGAAGGTGGGAAGAAAGTACACATAGCCCTACTTCTACCAGGCAGACTCTGAGTCGAACACTGTAAAAACGAAGTTCTTTATACAGTGACCAAGGGATCAATTCCATCGTGAGGATGTAAGAATGATAAATATATATCCACTCAGCATCAGAATATGTTAATAGACAAAGCACTCCTAGAATTGAAGAGAAATGAAATACCATTATGCAAGTTCAATAGCCTACTTTCAACCCTGCAGAACCATCCAGACAAAATCAGTGAAGCAGCCCTCAGACAGTGCTACAGCCACAGGCACCTAACAGACGTCCCCAGAGCCGACGGAGCATATGGGCAATGCCCTCCCAGATGCGTCACATGTCAGGCCCCCAAACAGTCTTAATAATTGTTTTTTAAATTTGAAATTGAGGGCCTGGGAGATAGCTCAGCAGACAAGCACCTGTCTGGCAAGCACAACGTCTTAGTTTGACCCCAGGTACCAAAGAAAAAAAAAACAATTAAAATTGATATGAAATATCTTTGCTGACTAATAATCAGAAAATAGGAAAAAAGCACTCCATTTGTTTTATCTGCTATTTTTTTCCTGTGCTTCTGGTGTTACGTAAAAATCAGTTGTCCCATCAAGGTCTTTGTTATGGTCTATGTCTAGTTGTCCCCCCCAAAGCCTCATGTAGTCATTGGCGGGGACTTCTATAGATTGACACTTGACTCATGAGTCACTGGGATTATGTGTTCTAGTACTGATGAGATTATCAGTCTGAGTAGGGCTGGGACTACGGGTGTGGTCTAGGGCAGATATCCCAAGGCAGAGAGCCTGATAGGAATATAAAGAGAGACAGAGAGACAGACTAGAGCTGTTGCTCTCTCCTACCCTATTTGGTTGGCTGCCTCTGCCACCATTTTGTTGCTGCTCCGCCGCCATGAACTGGATGCTCTCTGCCCTGTTCCACTCAGCCTTGGGCCAGCCAAATATGGACTGAAACCTGCAGTAACTGTGAGCTAAATAAGCTTTTCCTTCCCTCATTTTGAGTGTCAGGTATTTATCCCAGCAACGAGTAAAAAATAACTAAGACAGTCTTGAAGGCTTATTTTTTCAGTAGCATTATGACTGAAGTCTTAAAGTTAGGACTCTGATCAGTTCTAGTTGATTTTTATATGGAGCGAGAAACAAAGTTGTCCATTTACCCTTCCGTATACAAGTATCCAACGTTCTCAGAAATACTTGTGAATATGTTATTCTGCTTTCTCCAGGGTAGGTCTTGGGGCCCTTGAAGATGTCACCTTACCGCATCACCCGGGCTCCTCTCTGGGCCCTCTGCTCTGTCCTGCTGACCCACACTGCACTGTCCCATTGCTGCCGCTCTGTACCATGTCTTGAGGTCCAGTATCGCAAGTCTCCAGGGTGGTTATTTGGGCTCAAATCTCCCTTTGATGTGCTTTATGCTTTTAGGTGAATTTTAGAATTTTGTTCTAACTTTATGAATAATTTTATCAATATAATACTGTCCTTGGACAAAGATGGCACTGAATCAGAAAACTTACAAATATATAGAAATTAAGTACTAGGGAACAATTAATGGCCTGAGCAGATGTATAAAAGGAAGTCAACAAGTACCTTATATTAGGGAGACTATACGATATTTACACATATAGGTCTGGTTTATTTCACTAAATATGTTCAATATACATCCATTTATATATGAAGTCTTCAAACTTATCATTCTTTATGGATGGGTAGTATTCCACTGTATAAAAATACCACATTTTTTAAACCATTCTTCAAATGATGAGCATTTTAGATAAATACATATGTCAGCACAGTGCATGTTATAAGATAGAGTAAAAGCAGTTCTAAAAAGGAAATTCATGGCAACGAAGGCCTATGTGAGTCTGGGAGTGACAGCTCCTTGGGAAGCCGAAGCAGGAGAACCGCAGAACTGAGCCTTGCTTGGGCAATGACAGAATCAAAAAGGCTGGTGACATATCTCAGGACACCGCACGCTTGCTGCCCAGTACTGGAAAGAGGGGAGAAGGAAAAGTAAGAAATAAAGAAGTCAAAGACTTTTGAAGCAATACTAAAACTAAGCTTGGAATGTGTGTCCTTCTGGACTTTTAGGTGTGTACTGCTTCTAATGTAAACTCAGTCACTGCTATACTCTCTCTCTCACGTCAATGGTTGGCTAACAACAACACCAAAACGCTGGGATTAGGGTGTGCGACACCACACCCTATCTCAGTCTCTGTCTCAGTGCGCCCGAGGCCAGGGCTGGCACGGCAGTCAGGGGATCAAACCCTGGCCCCTGCACTCTACCTAAGCAGGTGCCTTAGTCCACTGAGCCATAGAGTGCAGAATTTGTGATTGTATTGTATTTTACTCTGTTCTGGTCACACTGCAGGATCCAGCTGCTCTGTTCAGCTTGCCGACTGCCTCCTTGGTTGGACTGAGAGACTTCTGGGGATTATGAAGTGCACTTCTGGGTTGTCCGGGGGCTGTAAGCGTGTGACCTTGGAGCCACCTCTAGTCACAGGCTCCTAGCTCCCTTGGCTCCTCCTCTGGGCTCCGCTTCCCAGCACCATAGGGTGTGGCGCTTGCTCCCCTGTGTCACTCCTGCCTTGGAGCTGCTGACCAAGACCTGAAACCTCTTACACTGTGAGCCAAGCCGGCTGCTCCTGCCTTAAATTTCAGGTAAGGGGTCTTTTGTGCCAGCAATGGAAATCTGACCTATGCGCCCTGCTCTTCTCCACCAGCCTGCTTGTTCCCGTGCTTCTACCCTAAACTGGTGATAGAAAACCATGGTCCTGTGATGTTCTGAGTCACATCACTCAGACATCTGGTGGAGAAATTGGCTGTGGGCGTGAGCAGGCCCCGGACCTTTGGTCAGAAGTCACAGCTTGGCACGGACTGTGCTGTGGCCTCCCCTAATCAATTGGCCTCACCTTTTAAATATAGACAACAGTACTTATTTCCTAGGATCTGTGAATATTGAATAAACTGGTGAATGTGGTAAGGGTATTTTTGTATTGATAACACCAACGTGTTAGTGTAAGTAGGGGAGTAGGGGATACCTGGCTATAGGGGACACTCACCATCACCGTGGCTTGTGTCATCCAATGCTCCGATGCTTCTAAGGCATGAAGACCACACCCGAGGTGTTCTGTACTGGGCTCTCTGGGAGCTGGGGTGGCGGAGAGTGCACGTTGCTAGCAGCCACACTAATGTCTCAGTTACTCTTCTCTCCTCGCTGGGACAAATACCTGACACCCAAAATGAAGGAAGGAGAGGTTTATTTAGCTCATAGTTACTGGAGGTTTCAGTCCCTATTCAGCTGGCCCAAGGCTGAGTGGAACAGGGCAGAGAACATCCAGTTCATGGTGGTGGAAGAGCAACAATCTCGACAGAGGCAACTGACCAACCAGGGCAGCAGAGAGCAGCAGCGCGAGTCTGTCTCTCTGTCTCCCTTATATTACACTCACGCCCTCTGCGTCAACCTATCCGCCTTAGGCCATACCCATAATCACAGATGTACTCAGACCCATAATCCCATCAGTATTAAAACACATAATCCCAGTGGACCATGAGTAAAGTCTCAAACTATAGAAGTCCCCGCCCTATGATTGCATGAGGCTTTGGGGGGACAACTAGACCGAAACCATAACACACATTAAACGTGGCAGTTAAACTACTTCACCTGAAGCTGGCCTGGAGCTTGTATGTTCCCAGGTTCACAGTTGCAGATAGACTCAGGGAACAGCTGTTGTGATAATGGTAAATTGTGCTTTTAAACTGGAAGCAAGCCCTATTTCTTGCCCCAGAATGCATGTCGTATATGCACAGCTGGACCAAGGGAGTCGGTGCCCCACCTCCGCAAGGCTGACAGCAAGCACCCAGCAAGACAGACCTCTTTTAAACTTCAAGAGCATCTCTGAGAACCAAGAAATGTGGTTTCTTTTGAAAAAAAAAATGCAGTCTCTGTCCACAGATTGTAGAGGTCCCGGGCTCCAAGACACAGTGACCTCAGCCAAGCAGGGTGATTCACACCTCCCAGTGCTCAGGAGGTTGAGGCAGGAGGATCACTGTGAGTTCAAGGCCAGCATGAACCACATGTGCATAGCAAGACCCTGTCTCAGAAGAAAGCAAAGCACATTGGTTGCACAGCTAGTTGGCACGGCTGCCTCCAGGGGTATCTCAGTTGTCACCAGGACTCAGGATAGCACCCATCCCCCAGCAGCACCAGAGCGCCCTTGCTGGGCCACCTCCCTCACTCCCTGGCCTCTAGGTGGAGAGACAGCCATGGCTCCAAAGCCAAGAGCTATGGCTTACATTTGTGAAATCTTGGAAGTGATTTCTGAGCAGTAAAAATGGATTATCACTGGTTAACATTTGAGCCAAATCAAAACTTTCTCGAGAAAGATGTCAGTAGTAAAAAATTTCATGTCTCAATTAGCATGTTTTCTTTTTCTTCCCTTCCCACTCATTAGCGCCGCTGTGCACAGGCACATCTTCCCTGGGCTCAGCTCTTGCGCAAACGCGCCCACGCCCCGCCTCACAGCCACACACGTGTCTTCCTTTGTCCTTTGCTTCTTACTCTTCTACTGCTTCCTACATTCCACAGTGATATTCATTTTTAAAATGTGAATGATACTGTTTTCCATCATTATTCTGGGGTTCCCGATGCTGTGCCTCTTTTTGTCCCCACATGTACCAAAATGCAAGTGCTCAAGTTCCTCATATGAAGGCGTATGGTGTGTGCCCATGGCACGCCCACGTGCTCCTGTATATTCTAAGTTGTCGCAGCACGACTTCCGATAACTAAGACTATGTACATGTCTGTAAGGAGCTGTCGCACCGAATTACGTAGGGAATAACGACAGGAAAAAGCATCCGCGGGCACTCACTACAGACACAACTCTCTACCTTCCCAATCTCCATTCAACTGGCGGAATCAGTGAGACAGCCGCAGCCGCGGAGGGAGGGCCACAGTGCCCCGCCTCGATGTGAAGTGCTAGGATGCCCACGCATTACACTCGATTCTCAGAAAACAGGCAGCTCTGTCTTGGGCTTCTACTTCCTGGAACTGCTGGGGTTTGTACCAACATTCTTCCTCTCACTCGCCGTTTCCTACACAGAAAGCCAATCGGTGCTCCTGCCTGCATCGGAGTTTATGCCCTCTATCCATGTGTCTTAGTTACTTTTCTCTCGTTGCTTGGACAAATACCCGACACTCAAAATGAAGGAAGGGAAGGTTTATTAGCTCACAGTTACTGGAGGTTTCAGTCCATATTTGGCTGGCCCAAGGCTGAGTAGAGCAAGACAGCATCCAGTTCATGGCGGTGGAACAGCAACAAAATGGTGGCAGAGGCAGCCAATCAATCAGGGCAGCAGAGCAGCAGCAACAGCTCTAGTCTGTCTCTCTGTCTCTCTTTATATTACATGCAGGCTGTCCACCTCAGCCTCCGCCTTAGGCTACACTCGTAATCCCGGAAGTGCTAGACCCATAATCCTTCAGTACTAAAACCCATAATCCCAGGGATCATGGATCAAGTCTCAAACTCTAGAAGTCCCCGCCCAATGACTCCATGAGGCTTTGGGGGAACGAGACATAAGCCATACCACTATGCTTCTGAGATTAATCTCTTACATGTCTATGACATCCCAAGTATGCCTATAGATGCAATTAATAAAGTAACAAAATGTACTAGACTGTATCACCAAGACAACAGCTAGGGTTTAGGATCTCAACTTTCAGCATGGGTTATGACCTTCGAATATAAATGCTGCCTTTCCTTGACATCAGTGGAAATCATCCTGTGTCCAGATGTCCACGGACTTGCGTGAAATTGCCTTCCAAGTCCAGTGTTTAATCGGAAACAAAAATAGTGTGCTGTCCGCAACGATGATTAAGCCTTCCAGCCCATTTCTTTACACAAAATACTGAATCTAAAGCTTTTGGCCAAAGGCTTCTCAAATTTCCAGTTGTTCTATAAAGTTATAGACCCCTTCTCCTTGGTTGGTAAGTCCACCTAGGCGTAGGCAGCGTAGACCTTTACAGCAGTTTGATTTATGTTTGTCACTGCACATCCTCCACTTCTTTGCTTCCTCTTCAGTATCTGTGAACAGCGTCCACTGTTAGACCTTCTTATGGCCCAGTTCTCCCGCGGCTCCCTACAGGAGGATCACTAGCCCTCTTTGTTTCAGATGCCATCTGTCAACTTCTGGTGTGTCACAGGACCATGAGATTTCAGATCTAAAGCAAACATAACCCAGCAGGCGAAGTTCTCAGCAACAGCAGCAGAACCAATAATAATGCTCCCAAAAAGGCACACAGAGGGCGCGTTCAGAGCTGCAGCCTCCACGCGGATGTTTGCAACCTCTGCAACTCAGCTCATCCCCTCTGCTGCTCCGCGAGTCTGGCGCAGTCCACGTCTCCAGGCCGCAGAACCACCATTCTCAAAAGTATGAGGCTTTACACATCAGCATCACTGCATATGGTAGTGGACAGCTGAGTTAGTTAGAAATATTGTCGGCAATCAGTCAGAGCTAGGCCCTGGCCAGGAGCCAGTGCAGAGACATTACATTAGAACTACGAGTAAAGGCACATCCTGTAAAAGCCAGACCTCGCGATAAAAGGTAGGGTGGTAACACCTACGTGCTTCTCTTAGTGATGGACAGCAGTTTTTCACACTCTAGGTAGGTATCTATCACCGTGGGTGGGGGCTGGAGCCTCTCAGGAAAATCCTTGTTTGATCCACGCTTACTTTCTACGTGACTCGCTTCCCCATTTGACCCCCACTTAATCAGTATTACCCAAGTGACTATACTCATAATCTTATTGCTTCACAATAGTTTTGTAATCTTATTATTCAATTATAGTTTTGTCCTACCTCATGCCTGCCTTGTGATTTCCAATTGGATCAATGTTACCCCAGCAACTATATGTGTAATATTAGTAGCTGATCATAGTTCCCATCCCTTAGGCCCACCTTGACTCATGGTTTTGCTCCAGAAAACTCGCTTATGATTTATATCTAGTCGTCCCCCCAAAGCCTCATGTAGTCATTGGGTGGGGACTTCTATAGATTGAGATTTGATCCGTGATCCCTGGGATTATGTGTTTTAATACTGATGGGATTATCGGTCCGCGTAGGGCTGGGACTATGGGTGTGGTCTAGGGCAGATATCCTAAGGCAGAGAGCCTGATAGAAATATAAAAAGAGACAGACAGACAGACTGAAGCTGTTGCTCTGCTGCCGTGTTTGGTTGGCTGCCTCTGTCACCACTTTGCTGCTGTTCTGCTGCCACGAACTGGATGCTCTCTGCCCTGCTCCACTCAGCCTTGGGCCGGCCGAATATGGACTAGAACTCCAGTAACTGTGAGGTAATAAACCTTTCCTTCCTTCATCTTGAGTGTCCAGTATTTGTCCCAGCAACAAGAGAAGAGTAATTAAGACAAACTTCCTGGAGGGGTGAGGTCCCCACAATCCACTTTGGGCCCTTTCTGTCTCTCCTAGACAGAAGCTTTCTTTACCAATAAGTATTTCCTTCTCTCCATCTCTGTTGTTGCTAGAATTCATTTTTGCAGTTTTAGAGAACAAGCACTCAGCCAGCAGGCTGGGAGTGATAACATTTCCCTGATAGTATCTGGGTCCTTTGGTGCTCACGTATGATTCCCATATGTGTAGACCACGCCTTTATGCGCAAAGCGATGGTGAAAGAAACGTCTGATTCTACCATTAGACAGCTCTTCCCGTCATCGTTCTACCACTAGACCGTCCCTCACACCTTGTCGTTCCTCTCGATTCTGCTTCTTCCCAGTCACGCGGACACTGATGCTTTGTTCTCGCTGACTTTCCACCTTCCGGTCTTTCTCCCGATAGCCCCGCGTGCATCCTCACCCGCCACAGCAGTTTCTTGTTCCTGAGCCTTCGGCAGCTTTCTAGCAGCTGGCAGGCCAGGCTGAGCTGCCCTTCTCCACACTGCCCAGCCCTGCGCCGTCTGTGTACACGCACATCCAGCTTTCTCTGCCCGATTCCTAGAAAGATGACGTCACTCTCCCTCAGAGAGTCACGATCTTGTCTTTGTTTTTATTGCTGCCTTTAACCAAAAATTTCCTCGGATTTCCCAGTATCTACAAAACCCTGTCTGGTTTTGTAAGCCCTCTGTAAGCCTTTGTTATGTTATTATGTTCTGCACATTAAACTTGTTCCCTGAGTAAATCCATTCTTCTTAGAGAAGAAGGACCACTAGTTCTTGAAATGCTAACTAACTCACAAGACACACTGCCACTGTCAGCAAGTTTTGTTTATGAACTCAATTAGTATTGGATAACTTCTTATTGCATTGCTGGGCACTGTCCTAGGTCCTGGAGAAGCATTAGTGAAAGAGAAAGACACAGTTCCTGAAGGAGAAAGACATCAATGAATAGGGGAAACTTCCCCCTCAGAGTCCATAAAGGGGGGGGGCGTCAATTAATCCATTACAAACCTGGAACATGTACTTGACAAAGTTGAAAGCAAAACGTTAGCCCTAGTGGAGTTCGACTGAGCGAGGAGTGACTGCTCAGTCAGGCAGCCTTCCGCTTGGAGGAGCACCGGGAAGCTTCGCCCACCAGGCTGGAGCACGTGCAGCCTTTTTAGGCTGGGTGGAACCAAAGAAGAGGTCTCCTGATTGGCTCGAGCTGGCGCTGGTCTATTTGGATGCTGGCGTGAGGAGCCTCTGCCTTTTACCTCAGGTGATCCAGTCAGCTGGCTGCCTGTAACTGGCTGAAGCTTCACTGTTTGTGCCTGGCTGAAGCAGGGCTATTTATTATGCAGTTGTGCTGCTGAGTTAGAGTTCACGTTGTTTGCGTTCTGAACTACGTTGCAGTTTGTTACACAAGAAATGTGAAGACAGAGAGACTGCGGGGGCAGGGTTCCTGTCTATCTAGCATGGACAGGTGTGAGGAAGATGCTTCAATATCCCTGAAACTCACTTCAGGTCACAGTTTTTACAGTAATACATCATTACCGCGGTTAGCAGCATTGGTGACATCCAAGATCGCTTATTTAGTTAGCAGGTGAGTAAAGCAGCTAGCAAGGGAAACTGCCAGAGGTGGTCCACAGCTCAGCCGTGTTCATGGAAATGAAAAGAGTGACCTGGGACTCTGAGCAGGAATGAACTTTCCTCACGCAGGATGGAAGGCAGCCACTCCCTGCTAAGGATCGGAATTCAAAGAAATTATAATGCAAATTAGCCAGCTCCTGCCGAGATTCCAGTTCAATCTAAATGCTGTGTGAAGGAATTGGCCTAGATGGGCTCTGTCCCAAGTGGCCACTGCAAATCCACGGAGCCACCTGATAGTAACCACGAAACAATTACTACAACTCCTGCATCCCACTTGCCTAGGAAAGTGATTCGAAATCCACAGGCCATGCATCCACCCCTCCTGGAGATCAGGAAGCAATTCCTCTTGCTTTATTTCCTCTAAGACTTTTCTAAACTCCTTCTTTGGTTTGCTGTTTTACTCTTAGTCACTGTGAGCTGTGAAGGCAGGCTAACAGTGAGAGATTCCTTCCTCATCCA
This sequence comes from Myocastor coypus, assembly GCA_004027025.1. Classification (NCBI taxonomy): domain Eukaryota; kingdom Metazoa; phylum Chordata; class Mammalia; order Rodentia; family Myocastoridae; genus Myocastor; species Myocastor coypus. The sequence continues at coordinate 6,600 of PVJA010039446.1, read as the reverse complement.
TCACAGCAGCCTCCATCTTCCGAGCCAGAGGCCCATCCAGGCTTGCGCTGTGGCTCTGCGCTTGCACTCAGAATTGCTGTCTGCACTCAGCTCGAGCCCAGGCCACCTGGGCCAGCTCAGCAGAGCCGAGCTGGGCTGAGTCTCAGAGAGCAAAGCACGGCTGTCAGCACCTGCCAATTCAGTGCTCTTCCATGACAGCCATGGTGCAGAAGGCCAAAGGGGAACCGCGAGCCACAGGCCTCTGCCTGGGCCTTACTGGGAAAAGCACTGAATATTCCTCCTGGGAGCATGCCTCAGATCCATGCTTCCAATAGTAGGAATTCACAATTACATGGGATTCCTGGCTTATGTAATGATGCTAAAGTTAGGGTTGGCCACGCTGGCGTCAGAACATTTTGAAGAACAGGTTTCTTGTCTTAGGTTTTACTTGCTTTTAAGAGAACTCACTTATTTCTCTTGTCTATCACTTCGACTTTGTTTTCCACCTTCTTTTAAAGTTAGTTTAGTGCACCTACTCCTCAGTTTGTCTCCTTATGAACTCATCCTTCTCAACTTGGAAAGTGACTTTAAAGTTGTTTTCATGAAGGCACCTGTCTGGGCTGTGACAGAAATTGGCTCTGGAAGTAGAAGGGCCTGTGGTGCAGCTGGGCTGAGGGAGAAGGAGAGGTCTGTGGGGAGCCCCATGCTCCCTCACAGCCAGGAGCCCTTGGGCTGCACATCTCCCTGCTCCTGCAGCCCGAGCAGCACCTGAGAGTTTCAGCTCATGAGAAGGTCAGCCACGTGTCCTACTTGTGGGTGAAGCCCAGGGGATGTGAAGACTCTGGCAGGTCCAGTGTCCCTGAGGCTTCACAAGCATATACTTGGGCAATGCCCAGCAGCCTCCTGGCACATCAGACCCTGTGAGAATGGACAGCATGTGTCCTTCTTAGGAAAGCTAAGAATCCAATGCAGGGATGGTGAGCATCCTGCCTGTGCTGAGTTAGTTATCACTGAGCTACACTCTGAGGCTGAGGAGACTTGGGGATGGGTCTTGCAGAGCTCTGAAAACCCTGCTGGACACACTGTCACTTGGGTCCCTCTGTGCAGTAGAGGACAGACCCTGGCATGGAGGACACCAGTCCCAGGAAGAGGCCAGTTGCCCGTTGTCATGGGGTGGAGAGAGTGTTTGCAGGCACAGTCAGCTGACAAGCTCCCATTTGGTGGCTTCTAAGCTGCAGCTTGCATTTTCTGGAGCCTTGTAGAATATTTCCCTGAGAGTCCACATCTGTCTCGGGGGATCTTTGCCTCTGGCGTGGGGTTTCCTGTTTTCCACAGCAATATCTGCTAATTGGGTGGGAGGGATCCAAAGGCTTTTGGTTTCAACAAAATCCATTTAACCTGTTTTTGAAAGATTCTGGCAAATATGTTTTGCACAAAATTGTTTTCCCCTCGATCACTGGACTTGCAAAGGAATGCTGAGCATGTGTGTTTGATTATCTTCCATTAAACTCTGGAAAGCTCTTTAGGAGAAACGTTAACAACCAGAAATACTCGGGACATTTTTTCTTTGAACCAAATCTTCCCATTTTTGTTGCAATTAAATGAAACTTGAAATCCATACGTTAAAATTAAATGAAACTTGAAATCAATATCTTGAATTTGATTCTCTGTATGCAATCAACATTTTATATTTGAGAGAATGCAAGAAGACTGAACACTCAATAAACAGCAGTTGTATATATATTTTATGTATTAGACATCTACAGATTATTTCAAAACAAGCTACACCAGTTCTGCTTACTAAATGACAACTTTAAGTGGGTAACTCTGGCTGTGGAGCTCACAGGTCATTAATTACCTGTAAGTCTGGTAACGTGTTGTAGCCACACAATTGTGATCTCAGAATATATCATCTCAGTGTGTAAAGTATGGAGAAAATAACCAAAACCAACCTTCTGAAGATGTCGATGGAAGCTGCCGAGATCCTCACCTGCTGGAATGCTGTGCCAGGCAGACAGTGTTGTTTTGTTTGGGTGGGGCCAAGGTAGAACCCCGCTTCCCTGCTGCACCTGCAGTTGGCCAGCCTGACTGTCTTTTTCCTTCCCTGCTAGGACATTTCCACACCCTGCTGGCACCATGCCCTTACTTTCTTTCTATAATCTCCAACTTCCTTTTTATTTTTTATTTGGTTGTTACAAGGTCTCAATATGCAGCTCAGACTCGTGGTGATCCTCCTGTTTTCAGTCTTCTCAGTGCTGACATTAGGGGCATGTGCCACCATGCATGAATTCTGGCCACTCTCTGGGCGGTGCTGGTATGGACCGTGGTGCTGGTGATTGAACCACGGTCCCTGAGCTAAGCAGGCTCTTGCTTTAGTCTGCTGAGCTATATCACCAGCCCCAATAACCTTAGAATTCATTTGTCTAATTGATGAGTACCTCTTATTTGAATCCTAGGTCTCCTTTTTATTTTGCTGTCAATAACTGATACTTCTCTGTCTCATATTTTAATTCCTCTATTTCCAATTTTAATAAACATCTTTGTTAGGTATAAATTGCATGCCAGATATTCAGTCACTGAAGAGGACGAAGCCGTGCATTTTCTCTCAGTCTACTCAAATGCCATCACCTCGGTGGCTTATCTGTGACCAGCTGCTCAGCTTTGTAGCATCTCCTCTCGAACTCCTTGGTGCTCTCCTCCAAGACACCAGATTCTGGTGGGCTCCTGTTTCCATCCACGGAACCTAGCGACATCTTGCTTGACAGAGTCTCATGTAACAGCTGTGGCTGGCACTGAATAATGTGTGCTGCTTTTGTAGTGATTGGAAACTCGTGAGACATAGGACGTTACAGTATAGGTTCTCTTATGTGCTGTGTCCTCACTGAACTTGAACAGTGGTGTCCCAACTTTCCTGTACAAGGAGATTATGAGGGCACAGAGGAAAGAAATGGTTGATATACAGTGTGCCTAAGGAGAGTCGCTTAGAGAGAAAACATGCTCTCAGGCTTTCACAGAGAGTAAATTGGTCAAGCAATGGCCGTGCCTCATCCAGATGGCTGACACTGTCAAAAGATCTATAAACAGTTGCATGTGGTTTCAGAGTAAATCCTGAGGAAATGGGAATGACCTTCTGAGGTACAAAGTTACATTTTTTTTTGTTACATATGTCTTGCTTTACCTTGGTTTTAACCATCCAGCAGAAAAGTCTAATCATGAGTTATAAAAAGTAAAACTAGATTAATATGCTGAGCTGTAAAAGGCTCAAGTCAACAGCTTCCAACATTGCCAGCTCTGCTGATAACTCACTACTATTATGGACTATTGGACTATATATACAGCTACTTTCTCTTAGTTCAATGAGATAAAGTTTTGTACTGATAGTGTTTAGACAAGATACAGCCTCTCCAACATTTGTTATTGCTTTATTTCTTTGATAGCCATTCTTTCTGGAGTGAGATGGTATCTAAGTGTTATTTTGATTTGCATTTCATGAATGGCTAGCGATGTGGAGCATTTCTTCATGTCTCTATGGGCTTGTTGAATTTCTTTCTCTGAGAAGTGTGTGTTCATCTCTGATGCCCATTTCTGGATTGGGTCTTTGAATTTTGGGACCCTAATAGTTTTTAGTTCTTTATAGATTCTACATAGAAGACCTTTGTCTGAGTTCTTATTAGGTAAAATCCTTCTGAAATTTGTGGGTTGTCTTTTCACATTGTTGGTAGTTTCTTTTGAGGTGCAAAACTTCTTATCTGGAGGAGGTACCAGTTATTGATTCTTTCAAGTGTGAAATGTACATTTTGATTTTTGTCCATGAACTCTTTCTTACCCCGATGTCTTCAAGATTTTCTCTCAATTTTTCTTCTAGGAGATTTAATGTTTCTCTTTTAATATTTAGATATTTAATCCATTTTGACTTTAGTTTAGTGCATGGTGATAGATGTGGGTGAAGTTTCAGTTTTTGACATGTACAGAGCCAGTTTTTCCAGCACCATTTATTAAAGAGGCTATCTTTTTTCCAATAAACATGTTTGGCCCCTTTGTCAAAGATAAGGTGGCTGAGGATGTTTCTATATGCTTCTGTATCTTCTAATCTATGCCTCCGATCCTTAGGTCTAATGTTTTCCAATACCATGCTGATTTTATCACTGTAGCTTTGTAGTGTAACTTTAGGTCAGGAATTATAATGCCGCCTGCCTTGTCTTCATTGCCCGGGATTGTCTTTGTGGTTCTAGGTCTCTTTTGGTTCCAAATAAATTTTAGGAATGATTTCTCCAGGTCTGTGAGGTATGTTTATGGCATTTTGATAGGAATTGCATTAAATCTGTATAACAGTTTAGAGAGTATGGCCATCTTGACAATGTTGGATCTTCCTATCCAGGAGCAGGGAATATCTTTCCATTTCCTGAAATCCTCTAGGATCTCTTTTTCAGAGTATTGTAGTTTTCATTGAAAAGGTCTTTTGCTTCTTTAGTTAGGTTAATTCCCAAGCAATTCATTTTCTTCAGTGCGATTATAAATAGTATTGTTTCTCTAATTTCCCTCTGTGTGTTTGTTATCTGTGTAGAGGAATGCCATTGACTTTTATGTGTTTACTTTGTAACCTGCTATGCCACTGAATTTGTGCATTAATTCTGGTAGCTTCTTGGTGGAGTTCTTTGAGTCTTCCCAGTAAATTATCATGTCATCTGCAAATAATGATAGTTTAACTTCTTCTTTACCTATTCTTATTCCTTTTATTTCTCTCTGTTGTCTAATGGCTGTAGCTAATTATTCCAGAACTGTATTGAATAGGAGTGGTAATAAGGTACATCCTTGTCTTGTTCCAGATTTCAGAGTAAAAGACTTCAGCTTTTCCCCATTTAGAATTACGTTAGCCATTGGATTGTCACAGGTGGCTTTTATCAGATTGAGGTAGAGGCCCTCTATTCCAATTTTCTTTGAACATGAATGAGTGTTGGACTTTGTTAAAAGCCTTTTCTGCATCAATTGAGTCGATCATGTGGTTTTTTGGCTTTGGCTCTACTGATATAGTGTATTACATTTATGGATTTGCATATATATTTCCTTGCATTTCTGGGATGAATCTTACCTGGTCATGGTATATAAGCTTCTTGATGATTAGTCGTATTCTATTGGGTAGGATTTTATTGAGGATTTTTGCACCTATGTTTATGAGGGAAATTGGCCTATAGTTCTCTTTTTTAGTTACCTCTCTCTCTGGTTTTGGTTTCAGTGTAATATTTTTCTCTAGGAATGATTTTGGGAGGATTGTTTCCATTTCAATTTCATTGAGGAGTTTGAGAAATATTGGGATTATGTCTTCTATAAATTTCTTGTAGAATTCAGTGTTGAATTCATCAGGATTTGGACTTTCCTTTGTCAGTAGACTTTTTATTACATTTTTTATTTCATGAGCTATTATTGGGTTATTAAGAGTTCTTATACCTTCTTCATTCAGTTTTGGTAGTTTGTACCTTTCCAGGAATCTATGCATTTCATCTGTGTCTTCAATTCTGTGAGAGTAAAGATTCTCAAAGTAGCTGTTAATGACCCTCTGAATCTCTGCTGGGTCTGTGGTAATTTCATGCTTTCATTCCTTATTGCTTGAATTTGAGTACTTTTTTTCCTTGTTTTGAGGAGGCTAACTAGCATATCAATTTTATTTAACCCTCCAAAGAACCAGCTTTTTAATTCATTAATTGTTTGCATTGTTTTCTTTGTCTTGGTTGAGTTAATACCTGCTCTGATCTTTATAATTTCCTCCTATCTTTGCGCTTTGCTCCTTTCACTTCCTCTTCCTTTTCTGGTCAGTTTAGGCGCTGTGTGAGAGTATTTATTTGTTCTTGTTCTATTTTCTTAATGTGTGAGTTCAGGACCATAAATTTCCTTCTAAGAACTACTTTTATTACATCCCAAAAACTCCAGTAGGTTGTGTTTGATTTTTTATTAAATTGTAAATATTGTTTAATTTCTTGTTTAATTTCATCTGTAACCCACTGATTGCTGAGAAGGGTGTTCTTTAATTTCCATGTATTTCTGGGGTTCTTGTGATTTCTGTTGTCATTTATTTCCAGTTTCATTGCACTGTGGTGAGATAATATGGATGGCATAATTTCTCTTTTTCTTCCATATATTTAAGCATGACCTATGCATTAGTATGTGGTCTATTTTAGAAAATGTCCTGTGTGCAGCTGAAAAAAAATATGTATTCCAAAGTGGTTCAGTGGAACACTCTGTGTATGTTCACTAAGTCTAGTTGTTCTAAGATCTGGTCCAGTTCTGCTACTTCTTTGCTAATTTTTTATCTGCTTGACCTATCTTTTGGGAGTAAAGGGGTGTTAAGGACTCCTGCTAAGATTGTGGTATTGGATATGAGATTTTTCATGTCCATTAAGGTTTGTCTTATATAACTTGGTGCTCCCATGTTCAATGCATATATATTTATGAGTGTTACCTGTTCATCTTGAAATTTTCCCCTAACCAGTATGTAGTGGACTTTTTTATTTCGTTGGGCCAAATTTGGTTTAAAGTTTAGAGTGTTTGCAAACAAGATTTCTACCTCTGCTTTTTTTTTTTTTTTTTTTTTTTTTTTTTTTTTTTTTTTTTTTTTTTTTTTTTTTT